>DWJN01001739.1:0-17043 GCA_018248895.1 Carystus phorcus
GTTCTTCTTCTTTGTCGTTACACTCTTGGCAGAGTGGTCGTGGACGTCGGTTGAGGGTTCAACTTTAGTAGAAAGTAGTACAAAGTTCTACTTTAGTAGAATATCTGAATTCTTTGAGGTATCAGTTATATGGTCAAGTCTTCTATTAGTCAGTTTATCTATGACCACCATAGTATTGACATTTAATATAGATACTAATTTGACTCCTTAGTCTTTACCAAAGGCAATACCCCTGTTAACAAGTTCTAATGTATTAGTTACTTGGTGCTTAATATCATCATTCATTTGGTCTCTGGCTTTCAGGGCTCTTTCATAGTCATACCCGATATGGACACCAGATCCAAAATATTAAGCTCTAAACTTAAATTGTCGTGGCATTTTATTTAAGATGAAGTAACAAAATTGAATCGAGTGATTGTATTGGATAATTATTTAATTACACGTAATTACTATCTAGCACGCATGTATACTTTTGCGTCTCACAACTATGTATATCGTTTTATTGATAGCAATCAACATGCAAATTTTAATGACTTCAAGCGCAATACTTATCACTGCTAACCAAAGTTGAATCTGATAGTTGTCCCAGGAGATTTTCTATGAAAGTTATTTAATTCCAAGCATACTTCACCAATATCAAGTCTATCGTATTGGATGTCTTGCCGCGGCTAATTGGATCTGCGGCTGGATTTCTCATTTTTACGCGGTTGCTTGTCTCCGTCTAGGGTTGCTAGACACGGTTTACAATAATGTTTTTAATATTTTTATTTGTAAAATTGCGAGCTGTAAAATTTCGATTTAAAGTCAAAAGTTCATATAACAGTTTTATTTTTCTTGCTGTTTTTATAGCTATTTTATTTGCATTAGTTATTATAGTAAATGTTCACATTACTAAATAATATATTTGATAGTAACGTCCCCTGTATTTACAACGCCGAGAATATACGTTGAGGAACAAAAGAGGAAAATTTTCATTGAGCTAATTAAAATGAGTCACCGTTGGGACAACTCAGACTTTAATATTAGTAAATTTTGTGGTTCTCTGGACTTCCACTATATTTATGTTTTATTGGTTGTTTTTTTATTTCTAAAATATTTCCTTTTTAAAAACCTCTATTTTGATTCTAAACACGTTTTAATTTGCATTCAAAAAGATATAAATATTTATACTTACCGTCTAGGACAAACAAAACAAGACATTATTTGGTAGATTCCCTTTATTGCATCAATTATGTCAATGATTGTGTTTATATTTTATGTAAATAGTTTGTTTACATTAGTTATTTACTGAATACAGACTAGTGATGTAGGTGTGTCTGCTAAGCATCCGATTGTTAATCCAATTTGTTAATTGTACCGATTCGAAGGTAAACTTTTTGGTCCCATAAACATTCAGGCTTTATTCACAGATTGCCGCTGTAATCTTCCCTCTTAATTATTTTCCATATCCAAACAATAAGCCACCTTAAATTCGGTAACTTTTAATGTGTGTACTTACGTTTTGCGGGACGCAGCACTAACGACATTTGAAGCGCCCTCTACCGCTCTCCGCTCTATGAGGCCCTTCACGCTTTTGTTGTTTGAACAACGAAACAAACGTACAGACTCGCGATTAAATTTGAACACCGATCTCCATTACGTATTATTCGGAAGCCGTTTTAATTCACTGGGTTTGATTAAAATTGTAAGCATACTACACAACCGTATTCACAATCATACTGTTATCCAATATGCTTTATATATTTAGGCATTTGAATTGTAATCTAAATTGAATCTACGCACCGAGTAATTTATACCGAAGGCCTTTTATAGAGCACCGTTAATGTAGAAGCGACAGCATTGATAACCATTAAAATTGTCATAGATGTACTTCCTGCTCCAGTCGTCAGCTAATGATACGACCAGTCTGCGATTTTCTATTCCATTTCTTCCTTTTCGCCTACGCAGTGAACATTGTAACAGCATCAGTGTATAAAATCTTCGGAAAGATTTTATGCGTTGCTTTACTGCCACACAGTCGTATAGTGCTGTAAAAGGCGACGATTGCGAGACAAAGCGTGATCGGATTGAGTAAATAAATAGTCTCCTTAGAGTGCTCATCAATCTTGTTGTACCTACAAGCACCTACAAGTAATTGTGCAAGTTTGCGCGCCGGTTCGACGCCCGCAACCGACATCCACACTAAACTTTCATCAACACGACACTTAACAATATAATTGTCACTCATTAGGCCCCAGGCGACAACTCTGACGTCCTTTAATTGTTCGGCTAATTCATAGACATTTCATTACACGCTCCGCAACAAATAGCACGTGGGATAAAGGGAACTTGCATTAAACTATTATCAATCATGCGCATCTAGTACAGCACGATAGTTAAACTGAAATGCTCATTGCGACAAATCAATCACTGCTGTCTCGTGCACGTGGCAGCTACGGCCAGATATTTATCATTACACAATCCATGTTCTATCATCGAACGTATTATACGTAAAATAATCGTAATGGGAACATACATACATTTATTTACAATAATCGAAGTTAGGTGAATAAAATATACATCGGTCTTGCTGGTATTAGGAAGCTAGATATCACGGTGTTTGCTATGCCGGATGGCCCGCCCCCGCTTCGTCTCTTGGCAAACTGCACTGTTCTATACCGCAAATCATACTGAGTTTGTTTGCGTGGGTCAACGCTCTCACCAAGTACGTTTTATGTGTTCCTGGTGTCACGACGTCATTCTAATAATAGAATAATAGGAATGCAAACATCAAACACAGTGGAATGTGCAAGTTGCTCGCGAACTATGCGTTTAACATTTTATGAACGCAAGACATGTGGACGGTCGGTCTGAATTTAAATCGGAACAAAATAATCGATAAAAAAGCATCGCTTGGCGGCGCCGTTCACGTTTTAAACGAGTCTCTCTAGTAATATAGGAAATGGAACTTCTTAACTTCTGAAGAGTCGTCACGTTGGGGTTGTTCATAATAAGTTTAATTAATACAATGCAGCAGTAACTCGTTAAACTTTCATTATTATTCGCTCTAGCAAATTACTCGTACGTGAACGAATTGTGCTCACAATCGATCTCTACGGCGCTCGTGAGCCTTTGTTTGACTTCGACTCCGAATTCAGCGTAATTGCCTTTCAGGCTTTCATTATTCAACTTTATGCAGTCATTTACTTGCGTTATTACGAAGGGAGAGTTGCGGTAAGTGTCGTGGGTGGATGCATTAATCGTAATATGTAAATGTAGGGATATGAAATATTGAAACTGCGAACGTGGTTTTCCAGCATCGGAAAGCAAAGAATTCCTTATGTTGCGTTTTGTTTTCCCCCTTACATTGAAGTGTGGTAATCCTCTGAGCAGTCTGGGCTTTGTTTGCTTGGTTATAGCTGCTTTTCATGTATTGGAAAAAACTGATTTAATCTGTATAAGAACTTTAACATACATAGTTAATGTGATTGTCTTATATTATTAGAATCTTACAAAGTATTGACTTTTACCAAATAAGTAAAAAATAATTTTTGCATTGTTTTAGATTGAAGATGAAGGGAACCATGGCAATGACGACACCAGGCTGTTCATACTGTCTACGCTAGCAGGACAGCATAAGCCCCGAGTGTCTTGCGCGCTCTGCAAGGAAACACTTCATGTCTTCGATCGATATCCGTTGGTTGACGGGACGTTCTTCCTCAGCCCTCGACAACATACAAGCAGCGCAGTTGAGGTACTTATCAGAATTCCTTACTTTCAATTCCATAATAACAGCCGTAGATTACTCTTATTTTATTATCGTCTTATTTTACAGCTATATAATACAGTACAATCTTGCCTTACTCAATCAATGTCTCGGATAACTATGCCAGATTTATTGGAAGACGCTAGCTGAATTCTCAACTAGTTTACGGCTGCTGACTTTTCTGACCTTTGACTGAACAAAACCTTAGAAATATCAAATGTAACGTGTAGCTGGTTACAAATAACGTTTACTTCATTACAACTTTGTTTACAAAGCGCTCAATTGTAGCAAAGCAAACTTTCTTCTGAACTTAAATAAGATCTCCCGAAGTTTATTCAAGTCTACAAAATAACGTAAGCGTCTCGCTGGCAACATGCGACGAACTTCTCGACTGACGGTGTTTGTTCAGCGAATTAGGAGATGAATGCGAGCGCTGACGGGGAGCTCGTACGTTTGTTTGACGTTAGAATTACCATCTGTCTTAACGTACAGTTCTTTGAGTAATGGATGATATCTACTCAAAATTCCTAAAAATATTTTCGATATAACAGATTACATGACAGACATCACATTTTACATTATTTTTTTTATTTTAGGTGAAAGTGGAAGGTCGTACGCAATATCTGACGTGCGTATGCATGGGATGCCTGGAACGATGCGATCCGGACCGTACGATCCGATGCCAATTTTGTGGACAGAAATGGGATGGCTCCTCTTTGGTCTTGGGTACGATGTACTCCTATGACATCTTCATGGCCACGCCCTGTTGCGCTGAAAGACTGAAGGTAAACGCTGTTACTACTTTTATGTTCTAAAGTTGTCCAAATTTACTCATAGTTTTATAGGATGGTTATGAATTTCTGTAAAATCTTTAAAACCACCAGGACTATCAGATAATAGCTCAAAGATATTGATAATGTTAAACATGTGCTATAAGTTTTACTTTTCTTTCTACAGTGTAACAACTGCTACAAGCCTCTGCTGCATCCACACCAGCGGCTAAACTACTCAGACTACTCTCACCCAGTGACATGCCCTCACTGCCGCGTCGTGGATACGCACTTCGTGAAGCCGCTGTCCTACTGCTTCACCAAACGGGTCTTCCCGCTCTTTCAGCAGTGGCCATAACAAACGGCGGTGCCGGGGAACTCCCCCGGCACCCCCCCTGACCCCTGGGGTCTCGCGCCGTCGCCGCCGCGGCGCGCCTCCCCGCCCGCGCTTCGCCCCGTCGTCAACACGAGCATGGCGTCCCGCGCAGATCCGATCGAAGAGCCCGCTAAGTATCTCAACCCTACCCTCGCTAGCATTACCGAGTCGTTGTCGCTGCTAGGTCTAAGTCCGGAGACCTTGGCCATGAGCCTCGGCGAGAGTCTCGCCGAACGCTACCTCGCGGCCCTACGCCCCAAGCCGACGCCCGACCGGTCGACTCTGCCCGGCTGCGGAGCGCCCCGTCGGGCACCGTTCTCCGAACCCTCTCATCTTCAACTCTTCTCGAACGACTTCATCGACTACCTGAACCAGATCGCATAAAGTGTACAGTGCGGGACTCTAGTGGCGGTTTATTTTGAACTTGAGAGTGACCTGTGTCGCGTCCTCCGAGAAGCTAGGAATAATTTTTGTTAAAATTAAGTTGGTATTATTGAAAATAATTTTATGTATCGGTTTAGATCGTACTATTGATTTTATTTTAATTTTATTCTGCACTTTGTTGATTAAAATAAGTAGATGTTGATTTTTATTGAAAATAATAATTAGCGGTAAATGAAGCCAGAAACTGCATTTTTTTTTGTTTTCCAATTGAACCTTTAAATGGGAGTGAATGCTCCTTGTGAAGGGGGAAAGAAAGTTTTTAAATTATTGATTACCTTCGATTTCAGTGATACTGATATGATTCCCTATTTGATAGGGACGTTTGAGTGGTGTGTTGTTTAGTTCAATTTAGTTTATTAGTTATGTTTTATTTTAGCAAAATTTTAAACTTTAACTTAAGTGTTATACAATATTTTCGTAGGTTTATTGCGATCCTTTATTTCCTCCCACCAAAATGGCACTTTGATTTTGCGAAGAAATTCTTTTTGATTAGAGTTGCCATGTTAGTTTATTTTTTATAATCACGTTCATTTACTTACTATACTTTCACTTAATTATTAATTATGGTAGAGGTTAAGTGATTGCTGTGTCACCAATAATACGATTAGCTTGTCATATATTATTACTATAATTAATTATTGTAAGGTAACGCGTCTACATGTTGTTTTCTTATATTTTTGCATTATAAAATTTATATGTCAGTGATTAGCGGAATGTTGAAAATTGTTATTGAGTATTACGATAATCTCGTATTTATCTTTTCAAAATTGTGCCATATCAGTTGATAAATAAAAACTTTCTTTTCATGTGGGTTCGAAATTTGTATGATTGAGATTTTATTATCCGCTAATCATTGTTACTAATGTTTTTTTTGTTTTGTTCTTTAAGCATCAGAATATTCACATTTTGTTTATCTTCAAATTATCTGGCTATTGCTATACATTTAGTGTTAAGGTTTTTCTTATAATTATCTTGGATGTCTATTTATTTATAAGTGTAACGCTTCAACATAACAAGCGTATAAGTGATGTGCACATTTACTCAAGTAACTGTTAACGTTCTAGATAAGTTTTTTGATACATTTGATACTTATTACTCGCAAAGTGATTACAAGTGATAAAAAAAATCTAGTAACTAGTGAGTGTTTAGTGAATAGTGACAAAGTGGTGCGGATAGGTAGGCGCTTACGTAACGGATTGTATGTGGAAATAAAAAAAATAGGGTAACCTTTTATCGATGAACCGAAAGTTCATCTGTAGGCAATAATTCTTCGAAGACTTGACGATTTTTATAGATAAAATTTTTTGCATTTTTTCCTTCTAAAATCAAAACTGCCATTTTTTAAATGAAATTCGCTACGGCCAACCGGTTCTTGTGAGGTACTGTTGTGAGGATCGGTTGTGGCCTTTGTTCATGATATGGACTGAATCTGTTGCGTAGTAAGTAGACCAATAGCGTTCACATCACCTGTCGCCATCGTTACGTCATCATCGTCACCTCGCTATCATCCGCATCACTGCACCTCATTAATCATCTTATCATCGAGCATGGTTTGAGTGGAAGGCGAACTGGTTTCACTGTATGATGTGTGCTCACATTTTATAGAATCTCCCCGTAAAATAATACCCAAAATACCCCTCCATCGGTATTACCCTTCGATTATAATGTATTTGTCTTCAAAAGGGAATAGGTTTTTCCATGAAATACACTTAACCATTTAATACTACATTAATAATTATTAAAAAAAAAAAAATTTAAAAGATAATACCAAGTGTTTTTGATTTTTTATTATCCTAATAACCGATATTATGATTAAAATAATAAAACTTAATCTCGAATAAATTCAACATGACTACTTCAATACATTCACGTTATAAACAAGTCTTTATAATTTTCTGTCATAAAAAATATTGCTTACATTATAACCGTATCAATGAAGATAAATGGTCAATCAAAGATCTATTTATAGACCGTTTCTCGTCATATTAAATATGCAAATAGAAACAATTATCTCATTGTAACATAGAAACCAGTTCGCCTAGTGTGCATGTACATATAAATTCTCCTTTAAATCTCTTTGTATTCTCCGCTTAAACATAACGTAATCTAAGAATGAAAATTATGGTGGACACTATTAACTATCATAGTAATTGAGTGTATATATGCAGTTAATTACACACAGAAGCTTGACAAAATGTTTAATGAGATATTATTAATACATATTTCTAGATTAGCCATAAATCGATAGTACATAATTTCAACAATATCAAAGATCCCTATTATTTTAACGTGTTCCCAAATTGTAATGACGTTTCTTATGTTAATCAATTTTAATTTTATCGAAGTTTGCTCGTTCGAATATAGAATTATATTTAAAAGTTTAATATACATTTAAATGAATGTATACAATAAAGTATTTGAAAAGTAATTGAAACGAGCTGTTGTTGGTATATTTAGGAAAATATTAAAAAAAAATTATACCAGATCATCTGATGGTGGCCATGTACAAATGATAAGAGAAATGTCATTACAATTGGAACTATTAGGAAAGAAACAAAAATATAGAGTCATATTGTTTAATAGTCAATACAGAGCCATCTAACGTAGATGTATTATAGGCAGGGGTGCAACGGCCCGTGGCGGGTCGCTCGCCCCCTTTCCGGTACAAATTCGAAATAATATAACGCTATATTAAAATTTAATATCCTCTAGACGAATATATCAATGTCCTCTGATTCAAAAAGGATGTTTATTTAATATTTTAAAAACGTTTCACTATTACAAATATTACCATTACCTCTATATTCTACACATAGTAAATTATAGTGATGCGTAACGGCTAAATTAAAATTCCTCTACACTAACGTAACGTAAAATTATTACTTAATTATCTTGAATAATTGATAAGTTACATGTACTTTCTTTCTAATAGTACAACTATCTCTTTATCGTAATCTTAACAAGGACACTGGCTTGACAAACGACTCGAGTGACTACTAAAGAGTTTAATAAATTATTAAGTTAGTTGAGTTTTGTAGTGTGTATTAATTTTATATGAAAGTTGGTTTGTCAAGATGCAGTGGTACATTAAGTCTAAGTTCTCCGGATATGTAAGCTCCGCGATGTATTTGGGAATAAAGTAGAAGTTAATTACGGAACACTTCAAACGGTTGTATAAAATGTTATCAGGAGGCATATTATCAATAGTTTCCATGTAATCCTCCACGGTTTTTATATTGTCCTAGCATGTGTTTGATTATTCATATTTTAATCACTTAGTTATTTGTTCAGTTTATATAAATGTAATTACACGAACGTTGCAAACTTCTTAGTTTATTTGCACATATTTGTTAAATTTTTGTAATTAATAACAATTTATTTAGACACCGACATTCAAATTTCTTCATGTTGAATTTAATGTGGTGTAATTTAGTGAATTGCTTAAAAGTACAAAGAAACGATTTGTTACTTTTGCAAATTTTATGATATAAATCAAATACATATTAAAAATAACAGTGATCTAGATAAATCTTTACGAAATAGTTGCTGTAAATCCTAATGTAACGCGCAATTGTTTCTCCTAACATAACTAGCTAACCGTTATATTGATTTTAAATAAATTTTGTTTTCGTTGGTAAATTTAGGAGCGAAAAATTGTTACTTATTGAAAACTATATCTTCTATCGGTTCTTGTATTCATTTTAAATAGTGTTTTAATTCGACTAGAATAGTACATAGATGCACTCGGTAGTTCGATATTGGCATAATAATCGCTAAAATAGGTCTTGTCTTGCTTATCGATATGGTTTTCGAACCTTATTTCCACATTAGGTCTCATTTAGGATGTAGGTACTTTCTTTAATGATAAAGTGTGAATGGGATGAATGATTGCAGTCACACCTAAGTTTAAGTGAAGTCATTGTCACTTTAATATCAACGTACGTAATGTTAGTACGCTCGCTGCGATTGCGAGTGTTATAATCGTGTACATTCTGGTCATAGGAGTTACTGGAGTAACTCGTGTAGGTTCTTTCAATATAACTTCGAAATTTTTCTCTCATTAGTCTGATCGAATCCCGAACGTATTACGTTCTTAACAAGTTTTTTATTAAAAACAAGAATCAGGTGAGAATCGTGTAATTTAAATTGTATTTTGAAATCACTTTTTAATTAATTAACGGTCGTAGATTTTGTTTCTTGCGAATGAGTTTCTATCGATATAAATTTTGTATCATAAATCCGAATTGAATACAATCTAGTATTACTTCGAAATTCTATGTTTTGAGATTCTAGAACCATCTAATAATGTACCATCTAATGATGTTTTTGTACGCAGAATCTAAATCATTTCGAATTTTATATCGGTTTTTTGATACTTCATCGTACTATTTAGGAAAAATAAAATGAAATTGTGATAAAAAGACTACTTTTCTCAATACCTACATAAGAAATTGTGATATCCATAATATAAACAGTGATCGATGGCAATATTGAAAGCAATTAATACTAGTTTTGACTAAAATAAATGTAAAAAATATTTCTATGTACGTTTTAAACATTTCATCCAAGTCCAGAGATCAATCTATCGATTGTCTCGATTTCTCTAACCCCAATGTAATAGCTTTATAACAACAACTAATATTTACCGCATATTATTCTATACAATTTATATTTTTGTACTCGGACTAGTTAGTAAATTTTGTCAACATTACACTGTTTGTATTACTAATGACACTGAGCTCATTACTTGGGCTTTTGACTGTTTTAACGTTAACTAAAAGCCTAACTTAATACCATTTAAAGACAGTTCTGCTTCATAGGTTATTGTCAATATGACATTCAGAATCCGAGTGAGACCCGACGTGAAGCTCAAATTCCAACGCATTGGCTGATTCTAGTATACGGCTGTTATTGGTTAGTGAAAGATGCAAATCAAAACGTGTTAATTATATTTTGATACTCGGATGTTTTCTACACTAGAAGTAGTATCTTTTGTATTAACTTTTGTAGTTAAGGCTTAACGTTCCGTCGCATTTGTTAGTGTAAGCAATAACTGACGTGATCTCGGTAGTGCTGTCACATTTTCCTTGCAATTAATTTCACTTCGCTACATTGAACTAACAAATGCCATGGGAATGTGGAAAGTGATGTTACAATACTGGTCTCGGTAAGATTTGAATGTATGGAATACGAAGGAACACCTAGCGTGATTACGAATTAGTTTGGCGGTCTAAGATGGTATTAACGAATATACGGAAGACCGTTACGGTGATAATCCAAATTGGTAATAAATAAGTTATTGCTTGGCAAATAGTCTGTCGTTCAGTACGTAATTCGCGGGGTGCATCAGGGTATGAGTGTCATAATTCGTAATAACTCTAAAACTTTTGTACTTTCGTATGGATAACGAGTAATTTAGCGATAGCGTTTTCTATTAATATGTAATTCGTAATTTAACATCAAGTAATATACGTTTTTTACTGGAATTGTAGATGTAGTATTTTTATAAGAAAACCGAGTTTTGTACTCGTACGTGTATCACAGCGATAATAGGTATTGTGTAAGGCCGCTCGTTCGTCGAATTTTGAGAAGCAATCTTCACGAATTGGATTAATGTAAGGTCGATTTAGATTTGGCAGAATGGAAATTATTTGGATTTCTTCTTAATATTTAACGTTCTGAGCCTAAGGTCATTTTTAATTAGGATTAGTATTTCACTTATCGTACGTGCGATTGATCAGATGCTTTGATAAGATTGTTTTATTATTGGCATTCTTTGGAAAGCTATAAAGTCATCTCCATTATA
Source organism: Carystus phorcus (assembly GCA_018248895.1). NCBI lineage: Eukaryota > Metazoa > Arthropoda > Insecta > Lepidoptera > Hesperiidae > Carystus > Carystus phorcus. Next base: position 11,142 of record DWJN01001739.1, read on the forward strand.
AATATGTTTAATAACGAAGCCCTACTAGATTCTTCATAATTAATAGATATGATCTCGTCACATTAACAATAAAATACAATGAAAGAGCTAACCTGGTATGCGATTTTGTATTGCTGTTGGCGACGACAGATTAATGGCCCACTATAGGCCACGGGTCCCTCATTGAATCGAATTTAAGAGTCCTGCTGCAAGCTAACAGTAAATGTAACATACCACGGGATAAAGGATAGCTATGGGCAAAATTGAATATCCCAGGCATATTAATGGAGGTTGCTTCTAACAGCATATTTGATGCGTTAATTTTTAAAGCATGTTTTATCTTATAAAATATTTTCTCATATAAGCGATGTATGTTTGAATGATTGCGTGTATTCCTCGTGTTATCAAATTTTTCCATTTTTTCTCGTGTAGGTACCCTAGATCTACCCATTATAATTATTGAGTGTGGTCGTGTCTAAGTGTTTAAAACATGATCTCTTCTTGTTTACTTACAATTTTTCTGGAATATGGCTCGGTAAAGTAAGGAAACGATGCGGTATTAGGAAGCTCAGGAATAACGCCAATTGATTAAGGTAAGGTAAGGTTAAGCGCTTGGATTTATGATAAGAATCGTTTAAAGTTTAAATTTAACGCTAAAAATAACTTATACCATTGAAAATTGATATTATTTTATATAATCTTTAATACGTCTCAACGTATATTTTTGTAATTTCGCAGCGGATGCGTAAGGAATTGGCACAAAGAATGCTCTAGATGCGTAAGAATATTACTGGTTTAACTATAAGGGAGTAAAGTTCCGTTTTGTGACGATTTAAAATATTTGGAAAGCTATTAATTTATAACGATAGTGAGCGTTGTATTGTCTATTTTGTAATGTTGGTAAAGCATGATTAGTAGTGTTTAAGGTTGTTTCAGAAAATTGTAATAAAACTAAGAAGTAAAAAACATGTTATATTTTATACGAATCCTGATATTGCGGCGGTCGCCCGAACGGCGGCGCCTGTGTTACTTTACGAAGTTAGTTTGTAAGTTTACTCTTTAAAAGAGTTTTCGCAGGTAGTAGTTTTAGTAGGCTTAGTGTTTTTATACCGGCTTGATGTTGTGACATTTATGATTAATATTATATCAGTGAATCGCAAATCTACCGAACTAGCGGCCGACTCCGAACAATAGCAGAATGTATTGTGTAGTGGGTAGGAGCGCGGGGAACATTTTGTTGTTTTTATTTAACGGACGACGGCTGGGAGCATTCCTGCGATTATGATCCTTACCAAAGTGTCGCTGTTCGCAGTCATATCATTTATACGACGCTAGATACGTTTTGGTACAAAATTTAGCGAAGTTTTTATTCTATTCGATTTATAATGTATTGTTAGATAATACCGTATTGTCAGTTTTGTAGTGGACAGTGCTCGCGTTAACATCAGCTGACACGAAGCCGGGTCTAGTCGATTATGTCGGCTTACGAATAAATCGTTCGTCACTAATTAGAGATGTCAAAAGTTCAAATTGTTCCATTACAAGTCTGGCGATCGACCTGAATTACTTCAGTTATTTAGCAGAAATATATTATGTCTAGTGTTTCCGATTATGTTACGTTTTATATTGCTTATATGATATATTATGGATACAATGTTCATTAAGTATTTAATTCATTTGATGAGGACCTAGTCGATTCTCTATAATATCACATCTCCCAAAGTACAAATTCCTTGTTGTTTAGTCCAATTTTGTTTGACTGTTACTGACTGCAAATTATTTTAGAGAATGTACGCGTCGCGTGAGGACGCTGGAGTCTTGCCTGTGACTGTACTTACACTTATATCGCAAAGTAATGTATGGCTTCTACGCACAAAGTGTAGAGTCAGCGCGGGCGGGAACTGTTGTAGTTTTCGAGTAACGTATAGTTCAAATAAATGCTTAAAATATTTCCATAGATTCATATAAGTGCCGTCAAGGCGCCGACATTTACTTTATGTTTAGCAGCTTTTAACTTAAGTTTGAATTTAGATTATTTTTTAATATATTTAGTTAATGCACCATTATTAACCCAATACTTAGTTATTTTCAATCTTTTATTAATTTTCGCCGTTTACCAGTTACAGTTTTTTTTTTTCATAAGATTTATAAGATTGTTGTAATCTTCTGCTATGAGAAAATTGTAATTTTTGTTTACTTACCTATTGTGTATTTTTGTTATACGTAATCGCCTACTACACATTACTTAATTGGAAAGCTAATTTAGCATTACAATATATTTCAAATGACACTATACCTACGATAAATACAATGAAACCTTTATAAAAATAAAATAAAAATTTGAAAAATACATTGGACTTTTACTATTTTATCCCCTACTCCTTTGCACTATTTCCTTAAACACTATTTCTGTACTATTAATCTCAAGTACAAGAGAAATAAACTGAAATTGTGTTAAAAATATACAACACTTATGATATGACACATTTAATAGGTTTTACTACGACTAGCTTTTTTACCATACAGAAGTCTCTTACCATTTATTATTTAACAGTTGAAAAATTGTATTGCTGAGACTTTAAAAACATAAACAAGTTACAAATATATTATTAGTTATAACAATGATTTTTTTGCAAATTCAAACAACGAATATATTATCACAAAAGCGAATTAACACTGGTCTGTATAAAGAAGAACAACTCGAGAAACTGGTACAAAAGTCACCTGATAATAAGTGGTCACCGCCGTTGGACATAAATGACTTAGAAGACATCTTTCATGCGTTACTGGAGAAGGAAGAATTAGTACTGGCTCTGCGACTAATTGGGAAGTAAAAAGAGTTACCTACGTGGCGTAATGGTCACCACGCCAGACCGCCGTTTGGAGGGTCCTGGGTTCGATTCCTAGCGAGGCTGTTGAATGATGAGTTTAATTTTATTTTATCGGTCTGGGTGTGTATTATCTTTCTGTGTTGTCCTGGTTATCCATAGTCCATTGTATTTACGACACGGGGTATCCTAGTGTGTGTGTGAATGTGTGGCGTTATTTATTTATTCGGGTCGAAAACGATTCTCACTAAACAGAAGTTACTTTATAATAACGTAATCGATGTAAACTAAAACCATTCCCTTAATTTAATATAGAATAATGAACGCGTTATATTTATCGAATGGTAGGTATAAATCCGATCCATTTTCTACGACTTCACACATCTGATACGTCTATCAATCATTAACCCATATGAATTCAAATTACGACAGGAAATCATTTCGTCGCTGTGTTATTAACGATCAATTCGCGCTTTGAATTAGGCCTGAATTATTCCGTTGAGTAATTCAGTACATGGGAAGATGTTACTGAATTATTTTATTATATAATAACAGACCCCGCCAACTTCGTTTCACATAACAGTCAGTGAATGATTGGCATAAATTGAAATAACTTCTTTATTTGTTAACCGATTTAAATGAAAAACACTGAATGTTAAGTAAAGCCGATCACAATATAATCCTGAAAACTGCATTCAAGTCGAATAAGCCGTTTCTGAGATTAGCGTGCACAATCATACAGACAAACACAAAATGTAAAAACATTGTTTTGCGTTCTCTTGCGTATAAAGGCCCCTCATTATACATTTTTAAATATATTTGCTATGCCACGGCGATCAGTTTCAGTTTTATTATACTTACGTGTAGATTTCAATTATGTAGTAGGTACATACCAATAGATTGAGCATCCAAAAACGAGATTACGTAATAAAATCTTAATTTTTTTCACTTAAAAAGTCGTAAAGATACATATCGATACACGATCACAACAAAAAGGAACTTTCTACGAGTATCACATTAAATTAATCACCAAAGTTGTCGATGTGATCCTTTTGCGAAACTCTGTGCATTATCGGAAGCACTACATCTCCTTAATGCGAGTATTTAGCCAGCCGGCTTACGGTCTGATGGTTAATAAATATCAACCTTTCGCTAAAGTAAATAATGGCTACCGAAAACAGACCGTATCTCACACCCCTATTAAGGATTAACTAAAGTTGCTACCAGACAGAACTTTTAATGCCGCGCTCGGCTTGCCTACGCAGCGGTTTTAATACTCGTATCTACGTGTGCATTTTAAAATGGGATAGGCTGTTGAAGTAAAGCAGGGAATTAAATAAAGGTACGGAAATAAGAATTTCTTTTGTAACTTTATCTTCGTAGACGTTATTTGTACAGTACATACGGTTTAAGAGCATCTTTTATTACGTACATTTTAGGACAAGACTGACGAAAACAGATATAGATTTTAATCACAATAGTTCAATTCGACCTATGATATTAATGTTTTTATGTTTGTACATTTATTTGCAATTGGCTGACATGTTTAAAGTATTTACAAATTCGTAATATGAATTAATTAGTTCTATGTAGGCCTAGCTAGGACAAATTATGTTCTTTACGTACGTGGAGTAATACCTCATTGCAATATGATCACACATGATAAAATTCTGATGTTCAGTTACAAGTTCAGCAGGCGTACATTTAATAACGTACGCACATGTAAAGCAGCTTACAACTGCTTTGTTTGGAAAGGGCCTTAAATAGTTTGTTCACACCGAATAGGTATTCGAAGACAGCTGAAATTTGCATCTACACCCTACGTTTACTAATTTACAGATAACGATAATCCCGCTGATAGGGAACAAAGCACCATTCCTGTAATTAACAGTAGGTAATTGTAAATACAAGATTTAATTCACAAACAAGCGTTGAGAGGGTCTCTTTGTTAGTAGGTATAATTTTACAAGACTCAAATAGTTGGTGCGATAGTAATATAATATTTAATTGTTTAAAATTTGAAGTCTGTACAAATAATTTCAGCCTAACTGTAATGAGTTAAACTAATGCTAAACAAAGCAAAATGATTTATTGGAGGATTAGTCGTTGAATAATATTTTGAAAGCTAAAATCTATGGGTAAAGTTTTGCTGCTGAGACATACCAACGTAAATTTTTTAAAACATTTATTTCTAAAAAATATATCTATCATTTCAAATAAATACTTAACTTATCTTATATTAACGCAATGATTTAATAGAGCTGATATATGATGTCTCCCATTGATATCCTGTACGTACATCAGCTGTTATTTAAGAAATTATTAATGAAGTTCAAATTAGCTATTGTAACAATGAACTTACAAAGCATAAATTCACATAATTACATACTATAAGTGTATAAGTCTTAGTTAAGTACTTACTTACACTTAGTCTTGTTAAGTATATACTTATAATTTAGTCTAAGTTAAGTATATTCGGATACAAAAGTGCAGAATATTTTTTCTTGTTTATAAAGATTTTGTTTGGTAGATACATAATATTGACAAACTTTAGTGTCGAGAACCAGTATGTATTTTTTAATTTTATTTTATCGACACTCAACTGTTTTGTACTGTAAGTAGGTATACATAACAGTCTTAAATACATATTTACTTAACGAATAGATGGAAAAATATCGAAATATATTCCTCGAATTCAATCTGGCCTGTATCGAATGCTCAGAAAATTCATCTCGAAAAGTAGTAGGTTATGTACGTAGTGTTTTAAGTACGTTAAATAATAATGAATGGGTTTATAGAAATTTGAGAATCATAAAGTGACCGGTGATAAAACGGGTAGCGGGACCTCTGGGGTGTTTTATCTGAGCTTACAGAAGGCATAAAACATTTTATAGCGCATGGTGCGTGTACTTACCTACCTACCTAATACGTTTTTATGCATCTCGTCCACCACCCCATATCGATTTGTCCAATGGATTATGGCTAAGCGAGAAATGACCAAACCCATATTAGGAAATGTATATAGCAAATTGCTGAAGTGGAGCCCTATAGACGATGGTTGTTATTCATAATGCAGGATCTCCGAAAGCTCAAAT
>DWJN01001740.1:0-17038 GCA_018248895.1 Carystus phorcus
GCCAGTACCATCGTATCATCCGCATAGCAAATGATACTAACACCGAAGGGAAGTCTAGCACGCAGGACCGCGTCGTACGCTAGGTTCCACAATAGAGGTCCTAACACCGATCCTTGTGGAACTCCGCAACTGACAGCCCTCTGGTGCAAAATTCCATCCCGACCCATATACTCAATAAACCTGTCTTGCAGGTACGCCCCGACTGTGTCCCGTAGGTAGGGAGGCACATTATGATGGATCAATGCCTCCCTAATTGCCCTCCAGGGCAGGGAGTTGAACGCGTTTGAGATATCCAAACTCACCGCTATCACCACCTTGCCCTCTCGTACAGCCTGCTCTGACAGGGACCGGACGCGGAGGATTGCATCTATTGTAGACCTTCCCTGTCGAAATCCGAATTGTTCATCAGACAAGTCGGGACCTGCCTGCGACAAGTGATTGCGTAGCCGGGCAGCAATCACCCGTTCGAACAGTTTGCCTACCTCGTCCAGCAAGCATATGGGTCGGTATGCGGAGGGTGAGTCCGCGGTCCTGCCTACCTTCTTTAAGAGTACTAGTCTGGCTACCTTCCAACCAGATGGGAACACGCCAAAGCGGAGACAGTTACTAAACAACTGCCTCATTCTATTCCCCAAGACAGATAGAGCTAATATCCATGCCCGACCCGGGATACCATCCGGTCCTGGCACAGTGTTACGAGCTCCAAGACGCCTCACTGCTTGCTGAAGCTCTTCCTCAGACACTTCTAGATCCGCAGTCCACTCTGAAAGGTCTGATAGAATGGTCGAGGTTGACTGACTATCCTGGGCTATCGGAAACAAGTTGGCTACTACTTGACTCACGAAGTCAGGGTCCAGGGTTTCTGTTAGAGGAGGGACCCACGGTCTGAGCTTACCCAGTACCATTTTGTAAGGTCGCCCCCATGGGTCTCTATCAAGTCCTTCCAGAAGCTCGTTCCAGCAACGCGCCTTTGCTTCTGCCACTGCGCTTTGGAGCGCTTTGGTGGCATCCCGATACGCCCTATAAGCCCTCTCTGTGTCTCCGGCTTCGGCTTGCCGTCGTCTTCTTCGGATTCTCGTGTACTGGCGTCTAGTTTCAAAACACGCATTGCGCATCTGAGCTATATTTTCCGACCACCAGTACACGGCCTTCCGTTTCGTAGACCTGGCTCGGGGCATCGAGGCATCACACAGCATCGTCATCATATCCCGGAACCAGGCAGCCTCTGTCTCCGGATCGGGATAGACACCGATCTCGGGCCATGCCGCAACGTTAGCAGCGGCAATAAGTCTATCATGATCTAGTCGCTTGAGGGACCAACGTCGCGGCTGAGTGCTTCTTTGACATGGCTTGTTGGGAGGTTGTAAGCCCACGAGAAAAATAATGTGGCGGTGATCAGAGAGAGTAACAATCTCTTCTGCGACCCTCCATCTCGATACTAAACGTGAAGCAGGTGGAGTCGCCCATGTGAGATCCACGATCGATTCCCCCTGCCACCGCACACAGGTGCTAGTCGATCCTTGATTTAGGAGTGAAAGATTCAATCCTGCTGCCCAGTTCTGTATTGTTTTTCCCCTGCCATTGTCCAGATTATCTCCCCATGTTCTTGAGCGAGCGTTGAAATCACCCAGAACAATTATTGGACGGGGTAAACATCTACGGATGCAACCAGCCACGCCTTCTAAATATGTCTCGTAATCGGCTAAACTGCAATTGGGAGAAACATAGCAGCCTACTAGGCCAACAACCTAGAAACCCTTGAACAGGCAGTAAACACCAAATGCATTATCAACGCACTACTAGCCAAAAAGGACGCGGGGTATTTGGATTATCTCTAGCTCTACGTCATTGCTATCAAAAAATGTAAAATAAACACTTATATATTACGAGTACTGCATACGTTTCTTAGTTATTTTTGGGGTTTAATTTAATTACGAGCACGTCAGGCACAAATTTCTATGAATTACTAATTTGGAGCTAATTTCAAAATTTCTATTCCTTGCTCACTATTTATTTTCCTTTTATTAGATACTAGCTTTTACTTGCTTGCTAGCTTGTTACTACTTTGTTCGTGTTAAAGCCCTTAATTAAATATCAAAGACCAATACGTAATTTTTTTAATGTATCTTTTAAATAAAAAGTATACTATGTCCTTTTTAATACCTCTAAGTATATTTGAACAAAGATGAAACTTTGTTAATCAACAGTTGTGTAGATTTGGCGAAAAAACGTAACAAGAAAAGTTACATTCACATTTATAATATTAGTAGGGATACCAAAAAACAAAATCAACATGGCAAAATACTGATACCACCTTTGCTAGTGAAACTTTAAGTCAATCAAATTATACATCACCTTTCTAACTAAAAATTGGTTACCACAAAATGCAATAAATTCAAATAAAACATAATAAAGGATACTTAGCAAAATGTGATGTGAAACCAGCCTATAGATCCGACAATAATTACGAACGCTAATGAATGATGATCATATTGTTTTATCCCATGACCTTGGGCGGGGTTACCTGGTATGACCGTCGTTCACAGATACAAAATTGAGATTACAGGTCGTCATGTCGGTTCAGAGATTACACTCAATGAATTTTGTAATGAAAATAATACCAGCATACAATTATGATGGGAAATGGACCTTCCTGCTACGTTATCAATAACGCAAAGGTTATCTTGTAACATAAAGTTGAAAAAACATTGGAACAATATGATACAAGTATTTTTTATGCAAATTGCCAACGAGTAGACGAGCAACTTATTAAGTTGTACTATCGCTCATGAACATCAATTAAACACCGGCGATACGTTGCCAGCCACAAAAGCAGCAGAATACAGGCATTATTTCAGGTTCTCTGTTAAAAGTAACTGCCTTTTTTATTTAACATAAGTCAATGCTTGACGTAAACTCCACGTGATGGTAAGTGGTGAAGACGTCTAAGATGGTGGATGCATTAACTTAGTAAAAGCCTATTCACTCTCCTACTATTAATACGAAAAACACAATTTACAATCGATTTGAAAAGGAGATTGCTAACTTGCCATGCAGGTGAAATATTTTATTGATATAGTATGATCATCTTCAGGATTAATCTGGCGCCCAGATACTCTTACTTAAGCCAGATGACAAACGCCACATCACGTATTGGGTGGCGGTTTGAGAGCCAATACTACTCTTTCTCCACGCCTAGGAAAAAGGAGTATAGGACGCTCTCCGACTGGACTGACGACCTGAAGAAGACGGCGGGCATCCGCTGGATTCAGAAGGATCAAGACCAGTCAGAGTGGCGGAAATTGAGAGAAGCCAGCAGTAGACGTCTATGGTTATGGATGGATAGACTACATTTTCTTTTTCTTTTATGGTCAGACAGTTATCGGTGTTGTTATTGTTGTTAATATCCATGTACAAGTGTGACTTGTCTGCACATTTGTCTCGTATTTACATAAAAGAATACAACACTACTAATAATCGTTAATCCGTATTGACGTTCTTCGAGAGTATCGATAATCCAGACACTCAAGTTGACAATCTAAGTCTACCAGCAATTCTTGACCCAGATGAATCGTGACCGATTTAATTTTCATGACGTACAACCGTTACCAAGTTAAAACTAATTACAACTAATAAAATGTAAAGAGTTATCGTCGTAGATAAAATCTATGTAAATCACATAGTGAGTGACAATTTTTCCACTTGTAAGTAATAGTCAATTGTCCAGGGAATAAATACTTGAAGATAATTGTTTGACATTACGTTTCAAGTAAATTATGTTCAAATAAATAAAAGGTGCATAAACTTTTATTTCTTAGTATATTTGATACGTCACAAACTCAGACTCACTCATGTCATTTAGGAATCCTTACACACATAAGAACCGAGAACAAAGGCTAATCTGCCTTACAAATTTTTGCCACAATTGAGATCTAACTCAAAACTAAATGATCATCTTAAAAATATTTAATAACTTAATTAAAATATTGCCTCCAACCCAATAATCGCCCACTACAGAGCACGTGTCTTTCCTTATCGCTGAGAAAGCCTAGAGCATACTCCACAACACTGCTCCAGAAATTGGTGGAGGAAATAAAGTATTACTGTTATTTGATTAAGTTAAATAAGTTATATATAAATACTTACAATATAAAAAAAATACAGACGAATTGAGAACTTCCGCCCTTTTTTGAAATCGATTAAAAACAATCTCTTTGCCAAACAGTAACCCTAATTCATTTTAAGTTAATCGCTTGTTCATTAATAATATTAAATAACAATGAGATTAAATTAAACATAAATAGCAAGAATACAGAACTTTCGTATTAGGTAGTTAGTTAAGTAACGTTAGCATCGTTAATACATGTAACAATGAGGTCAGCACTGATAATGTACTTAAACTACGTTATAATCAATTGTACCTAGTTTTTGTATTTTATCTTCAAATGAAAATTACGTAGGCACATAAGCGTCTGATAATGATAACAGAATAATTTCGTAACATTGGATACATTACTCGTCGACTCGTCTTGTTTCGACTGTACGCACTTTATTCCTTTCTTTCACGTCTACTTTTCTCCGAATAATAAATCAATATACCTATATCAGTTAGTGTTAGTGATGATAAGCGACGATGGACACTAACCATCCAGTGATTCGTCTTCTCATTTTTGGACTACATAAAAAATCTAATCCGTTTGGAAGGAGCTGAATTTTGTAGAATTTTATATTTACTAAGTATTCGTATACTACCTTAATAACAATACGATTATATATCTTTTTCTTTACAGAATGGTTCTCTTTCGCTTGTCAAAACTCATCGATTGTTAAAGTTTTATTAAACTACGTTTTTACAATATAAAATAACACGTTTGAGCGTTCCCTTTACATTTACATACCATGGAAAAGTATGTCTGCTAGAAAAGATAAAAGGTACCTTTGGGCAGAATGTGTAACTATTTACCTACATACATTTTTCTGTAGTGGCATTAAAAAAATATATTTTGAAATATTGTATGTATCCTATACCTATATCCTATACCTAATGTTTTTATAAAATTTATAATGTTCTCTATGCACACCGTAAGCCATCTATCTGATTGTGGCGACTCTTTTGGTGAGTTATTCTGCATACCGCAAAGGTTTAGCCATAACCTCATTACCTGATTCCGCAACTGACAGTCTTCTCACGGAGGAAGTCCTCACGGTTAATTGGTGTACACTTAAGAGATGGCTATGGGAGGAACCAATATAAGAAGACAATTAGAGTTATATATGTTTGAGAACAGCGTCTGCCGGAACAACTAGCAATTATTACAATACAAGATTACTACATCCCCTGGGGACCTTTGTCTTTTCCTTCGCTATCTTACCTTACATCGAGAGGGGGACGGATATTACTATTTTCCTTACTTATCACTGAATGATACTTAGAAATATGTGGTCTGCGTCATTGTTGCTTCAACGCTCTTACAGATCCTTCCACTTATCGAACTAAATATATACATATGTAAGTATGAAATATAGAAATATGTTATAAAGTCATTAATAGATTCCATTATCATTATGTGAAACCCGGCTAGCTTGAGTCTGCCACCAAACGAAATATGATGTTTCAGCTTGCAGTTTGAAAGTCAATGGATAGTACTGGTTTTTTTTCTTCTCTTCTCACTTGGCAAATAATACATCGGTGATACCTTTTGTGTATGTTTTGATTACTGATTTGTTAGCTATTTATATAAAACAATGATATGACTTTATTTCGCTTCCACAACTTTATAATTATGACTGTTGCAAAATACTAAATAGTTTTTTTTTTATTTTCATGTATTTAATCTATATACACAGATTTTAAATATAGGTATGTAGAGATATTTTTTAGATATTTTTTCGACTTTTTATGAACATTTTTTTTAAATATGTTAGGTAGCAACAATCTCTGAACACGAATGTGTCTGAATGTATGACATCAAATACATACATATATCGATACATTTGATCTTGACCTCGAAATACTTGCACGGTTCATGCGCATGATACCTGGCTTGAGTGTTCCATTGCTATTTGATTTACATAACTGGCGCGATAAGACTAGTTCTTATATATAGGTATACATAATGAACACATTGGGCGAGTAAGACGATACCTACTCAAGTAGGAAAAATTAGTTACTTAACCAAGCTATATTTCGTATCAAAATCCATTACTTCAAAGTATTTAATTGCATTAAATTTGTATATTAATAGGCTCGTCAAGTCGTCACAAGTTAGGTAATTAAACATTAGAAAGAACTGATAATGTAGATTAGTTTGAAGTATAATTAATTGTATGTTAAATCACGTCGAATATAAATGCTCATAATCTGATCGAACGTCTCTTTGACAAGCTAGTTTGATAATCAACTGTACACGTAGGTATGATATACATATATGATTTAAAAACATTTTACAATATTTATAAATTTTAAACGAAAGAAAATTGAGATACTGTTCAAACGACACTGAAAATCACGACATACTTAAAAAGAAAACTTTTTTTGCCGCCGAGACAATTTTTTTTTTGCCGCCAGCCATATTCAGGTTTTAAAACGAGCACGAATCCAATCCAACTGGAAAAAAATGTAAGCGTAATTGTATGCAGTTTCTTTAAGTGTCTTAAATCCGACCAGTTCCACGAGGCACCACAAAGGAGCGGTGAAAGGGAGTGCTCACGATCGATATGCGTTTCTGTTCCAACACCTTTAAGGGCCGACCTTGTTAACTGGGAGGAGTAAAGGAACCCGCGCATCAGAGCTCAGTTCCCAACTGACTTTTCGCTATCGACCAGGGTGTGAACTTCGTTTCCACGTTTTATCTGCAACGTCATGCCCAAGGTTTTCGAACCCAGTAAAGTGACCTGATGTCATCACATCCGTACTCAGACCACCAAAGTTATGATCCATGCAACAATTATAATAAAAAACCATTTGTAATTTACGGATTAACCTAAACTACGTTTTTAACTACCAAAGATAACTACTACTTACTTCATAAAGATTTAAATAATTATACATTTAATTATCTTTATTGTTACTACTAAAACATAAAGTTAATGAAAGGAAATATAATTGTAAAATAAACCACCAAAAAATAATATAAAACTAGACAATAGTCTATTATAATTTAACATTAAAACTAAAACATTGTATGTAGTACCTATATCAAAGTACTGGAATATCTAGATAAAATAAATACCTATATTTCTTTTATATTTCAGTCAAGTGGTCACGAATAAAATAATAATAATAGGCTTTTACTAAGTTACTGCGTCCATCATCTCAGACGTCTTCACCACTTACCATTACGTGAGGTTGACATCAACCATTACTTTATCTAAGGTAAAAAAACATCACAAACACCAATGCATCACATCAGTGGCGGACTAACTCAGTCAGAGGCCCGGGGCGGCAAGTTCAGGCCCTTAGTGTAAAAAGATTTTTTATTTCACATTTGTACATATAAATGACCCTACTACTGGGCCCCCAACCCATGACTTCCTCTTAAGATTTATTTACTATTTGACCAAGGGAACTATCATCCATTTGGAGGCCCCCTAGGACCGTAGGCCCGGGGCGGTCCGCCCCCTCCGCCCCCCCCCACCTTAGTCCGCCACTGCATCACATGCCAGTTGTAGACCGGGAAATAAAAGAAAAAACATCAATTACTTAACAGCGATTTGTCAATTACTTAACATTGTCCAACATTAGAACCAGCACCTTAGCCCTGTGATATCATTGTCTTAACAAGAACCTACAATATATCTCTTGACCACCCTGAGTGCCTTGACACCAGTTTATAGTTTCACCGTGCTCGTATGTTTATCAGATAAAAACTTTTTAGTGTCAAGAAATTAAATGATTTGAGAGAAGGTCGTATAGTATCTAATGTTCGTATTTTTCATAATAATCACCATTTAAAAATACCTGCCATCTAAACAATTACCTACGATAAACGTTGAAGTAATTAAATATTAAAACAATTTAACATAATTAAAACAATAAATAACATTTAAGTTAATAAAATAATAATAAAATAATAAAAAAATAAAATAAATGTTTGCAAGCCACGCATTAGCGAGTGATGTATAATATTGTCCTGTCACGTCCTATACAAACAAGTATGTACGTTAAATAATATTTTAATGAAAGGTATTAATATAATGACAGAATTTCTTCATTGGTTGATGAGTTAATCTTTGCACGTTGGTCGTTGTTGTCGACTGTTAACCTGTTGTTGATGTCTGCCAAACAATGTTATAACGGCGAAGGTAATTCTTTCTTGCTCATCGTATCAGGGTAATCCTGGTGGGTTCTGGTGGAGAATGTTAGAGCGAGAATAAAATGCAGTCTTGATAATATGCCACTGGGTGACGCTGGCATTCCGTTGTTGCCACTATACCGCCTTCGCGCCATCTCCGACATATATAATATGTTTTTTTATAGTGACAGTTTTTGAAATAATGTCAGAGGAAAGAAAGAAGATGAGGCTCGGGCAGATGTCTTCCTTCTGAACCATATTTTTTTGCACTAGCATCCTCCATAGCCGTGTTGGAATGGCCCAAATACTGACCCTAATACCATACCGACAGACGAGGATGTCGTAAGAGGAATCAGAAGCCGAACTCCTTGTTGGTAGTGCTTCTCATGAGGATTTATTATCAAATGGGTGACCCGGGCAACTTAGTTTCGCCTAACAGTGAATGAATGATTAACATAAATTAACATAACTTCTTTATTTGTTAACCAATTTAATTGAAAAACACACTTAATATTAAGTTAAGCCCATTACAATATAATCCTGAAAACTGCAATAAATCGAATAAGTTATTTCTGAGGGCGACGATAACCATTTACATACGGCGTGTGCTGTATATCCTAAATTCATATACCTAAATACCTATGTATTGGTAACACAGATATGTAATATTTGAAATTAATAAATTCAGGAAATCACTCGCCTTTATCTTTATCTTTAGGCATATAATTCACACGTCCGCATTTATGGTCAGCTCGTGTTGTGGACTTTGACTTTATTTAAGTTTATTTATCATCGTCTTGATAATCTCAATCCCCGGCCTACCCTAATCTTTTAATAATAATAGTGATATGGATGGACTTATGCATAAAGCATTACAAGGGCTCGGAGTTACTTATTCAAGAATAAGATAAAGATATGTTCTAATACGTTTTATACCTTGATCCCTTATTTACGAAATACGAAACGAAATGCCTTAGAAGTTTAATTTTTACAATTTAGAATTATTCGATAAGATATTAAGGTCCCCTGCTGCACTTCAATTCAGTGGTTATTTTATAGAAACAAATGTTCCATAAGAAAATTTTATCATCTCTACCTTAACTTAAGAAATTTTACCTTTACCGAAAGAAACACAAACTAAATTAAGCAGGTATTTAAAAAATTGCGCCAGAGATGCTCAAATTTTTTTAGTTTAATAATAAACTCATAATAATTTAATGATCTCAATCCGACGGGAAATGTAATTAAAATATAATATAGAAATCTGTTTGACCAAAATACGAGTGGGGCACAAAAGTGTATTGGTGGAACTTTCAAACTTTTTCTAGAACATGAATGGATAGCTCAATGGTGATTGGCAAATACTCGCGATTTGCGTTCTGGGTCATGCAGTGCGCTCGGGCCGGGAGGTAGACATTCGGCACTCTTCGGTATACATGGTGCCTTTGTATTTAAATGTTTGCAGCGCCCGTCGTGATGCCTACGTGACGTCGCCCGCGTGGCACGACAAACGGCATGAACCACGGAGGGGGGCGCCGGCCGGTTTATTGAGTTGCGTGCGCACCGCGTGTAGAGTTGATTTGCAAAGCAACGCTACCATCGATGTTTTGTTATAATAATAATTTGTCACGTACATTACAAACTGTAATATTATACAATTGAAACATCTGTACTGCTATCGAACATTAAACAATTGAATCTTCTTTAGTAGTGCAATTAACTGGCTTTAAATGCTATGACTAATAAAGGGATATATTAAGTACAAATTTGAATAGAATTAGAATGCTCAGGAATATATTACGTTGTTTTGGATTGAATGATATTTCTTTATTAAGTAATAATGAATATAAAGCCATAACTTTCAATTAGTTAAAGCTGCACATAAACTTATGAATAAAAACAGAAAACTATGGAATAATAGTATTCGCAGATTTAGGAAAGGCTATTTGATTATATAAAAACCTTTGTGACGGAGCAGTTACTAAGGAGAAATTATTCTAAATTCTCAAAGAATATCCGGATTTACATTTTTAAGTTGCCTTATTCCCTCAACATAATTAACGAAATTTTTACATCCACACAAAAATAGCAAGAAATTACTAGTCTATCGTATAAAATCAATCAGATTTGTCACATTACTCATCAAACACCAAAATCATAAATCACATTCAGGACACAATATTTATGAATACGTATGCAATAAAATAAACTATAACAACGCGTGATAAACGATAACGTTATCGACGTCGATAAAACGAATGTAAACATTACAAACTGCCCTACTGCTTATTTTGAGTCAACCGCTGGAACCGTGGAACAGGCAAGGAGGCAAAACATAACAAAGAATCAGTCGGTCACACGTTCTCGTGGGGATCAGGCGTTTTAACTGTTTCATATCGAGTTCGACTTGATTTCTCTAACACAGTATAGAATTTCAATTAAGCGTTCAATAAATTTTATTGAAGATACCTTTTAAGCGTTGAGGATTGATTACCAGATTTAATATGTACTGTACAAGGAAGAGTTTGGACAAGATCCTTCAAATCTATAAGAATGAAATTCGCCGGCAGATTAGCAAAACTACAAGCGTCACCAACTCGGACGCAATGGTGCCGAGGCTTGATCAGCCATCGCACACGTCCCCACAACGTGAGGAAACAGGATTGCCAAAGAAGTTGTTGAAGTTGCAGAAATATCACAGGTCAGTGCCCTTTTGTAGTATCCCAAAGTTTGCGCAACACTGGACTGGAAGCCATACGGACATAGATTATGTAGCGTGCATGTATATTACATATGTATCCTCGAAAATTGAGGATATTAAGCAATTGTTTGTAAATTATGTTTGTCTATTTTAGCACAGTAAGTTACTTCTAAAGTTATTCTCGAACTTATCTACAGTATAATATCGTACTGTATAGAATCATCTGTATAAATTATGTTTGAAGTTAATACACTTTTTCTGTTATTACCATGTTCTAGTAAAAAAACTATCAAGTATATTATTAGTTTCTTTGATTAATAAGTTTAATCTTTTAATATGTTTTTATTAAGATTAGTTATTTAGTCAGAGTTGTAGAGTTAGTTTAACAGGTTGTGAGGTAAGACGCTTATCGCAATAAAGATTTTAACTGTCTAGATTCCTGTCGACTCTCACTCCGCAGCAAATGCCATTGGCGACCCGAGGACTGGCTGTATCGAAGGACCAGTCCCGGGAGTTCATGGCTTGCTTTCCGGACATCGTGAGGGACCTCACTGAAACTGGCAAGCACATTGACGTGCCGGACGCCAGCAAATGGTTGGCGAAGGTACGTTCTATGTTGTTTTTGTCAGTTCATAGACAGAATCATGTAGAACAAATTGTATTTGTAACATAGACGTCGACGTGAAACATAAAAAACAACGTGTCACAAAAAACCATAATTAATTTGTGTGGAAAACTCAATTTTACCTTGATTTTTAGAACCTTGAATCTTAGTATCCATATTATAAGAAGTGTAGCAATATTGAATATAATTATCACATTAGAGATACAATTCAATGATCACGTGTTATACTTAGTAATAAATATTATAAAACCAGTTGTATTTGCGAAGTTTAGTTGACACAACGCAGATGCTATTTATAGCTCAACGGTATCAACATAGCTAGTTCTGCACTTTTGTCTGCGACCAAAATCAAACCGATTTTGTTACACTTAAATGCAATTTAATCCATTAATATTATTACTATACTTAGACATCAATATTATGAGATTGAGGATACCTAATAACCCGTGAACATACAAATGTTAAAAACGAAATCAGATTTAAGAAATCTTGAAAAATCAGTCAGATTTTTATTCAATTCTTTATTATTTCACACTGTGTCACTGTCCATATTGTGTCACATTTTACCACGTGACACACGTACTAGATATTTAACTAAATGTTTGATTAATGTGAATAAATTTAATTTAAACTTTAGTAGCCATAGCCGATCAAATTAAG
This sequence comes from Carystus phorcus, assembly GCA_018248895.1. NCBI lineage: Eukaryota > Metazoa > Arthropoda > Insecta > Lepidoptera > Hesperiidae > Carystus > Carystus phorcus. The sequence continues at coordinate 12,281 of DWJN01001740.1, forward strand.
TACAATATAGTAGTTACGCATCAGAATATGTTTACATATCAATAAAAATTTCTAATGTCGGGTGTCGAAACTGATTAATTATAACTATATTAGCAGAAACCAATATCCATTTCTATTAAAAGTTTAAAAAACATAATATTATAAATTTATACGTAGTTATAGCAATGTACATCAACAACTGTTCATACAATATTTTAAACGCGACACTTTGGCTATCTGAGTCACTCTAAAATACATCTGACTAAATAATGAATAACTATATCAATAATGTATTCGAATGTGAATAAAATATGATTATTTTTTTTTTTATTACTTATTCGAGTTCCTATTGTTGCAGCTTTTACAATACAATGTACCAAACGGCAAGAAAAACCGTGGCCTTGCGACAGTACTTGCTTACAAAATGCTTGAAAAACCAGAAAATTTAACGCAGGAGAATGTTCATTTAGCCAACATAATGGGATGGTGTGCGGAAATGGTAAGTCGTACAATAAACAAAAACGTATATAATTTGAATAATTTATAATGTTGTTTCTTAAACTTGGTATAACGACATCGTTTTTTGCCGAACTTCTGTGAAGGATAAAGACTGGCTTAACCAAATCTCAATTATTTGTATAAACTATAGTATTCTGTTATACTATGGAAATAAGAACCAAAGTTATGTAAACTTTTCAACTTTAAATCTTTTTAATGTTAAGATAATAACGTTAATTTTAATCATAATCATTCTTTATTGCATCATGCGTAATATTACATTTGGTATATCGCTATATCCTGCTCACGTAGGCGTTTAATTTAGTAATTTATATTAAAATAAACAAATTTAATTGATAAGTTAGACCAATATAGTTATTATTAATATTCAGTTGTTAGTATCGAAAGGTATAAATAGTAAATAAAATTAAAATATTATATTGCTTATAAATAAAATAAAATAATGCCAAAATACTAAATATTATTATTAATGTCCATCTCATTTAACATTCAAAATGTACCCACAATGTTTTGTCATTTAAAAATCATTTACATTAAAGTAAATGTTTTTTTAACTTCTGCAGTATATCTCTATATCTTTTTAACGGCTACATTTTTATGCCTAACCAAATAAAATTATTATGGAATTAATGCAAATATTTAAAATTCCATACATATGTCAAATTTCATTCGATTCAATGTCAATACACGCAACGTCTTACATAATAATATATGTAAGTAAGTACGTTCTTTTATTTCTTTTTTGTTGGTTAAATGAAATAATTTAAAATGTTTAGAGTAAATTAAAGATATGTCATTGAATTAAACAAATTAATTTCCCGACCTTTGATTTTATAAGCCAGTTTCAATGAAATAAAAGAAAAAAGTAAAACAAAAGTAAAAACATCTGCTTGACCATTATTTAAGTATAAAAATTGAGAATCACATACTTGCCATAGGTGTGTTTCATGACAGATTCGGTAACAAAAAATCATCTTCTTCCGTGTATTGTAGTTCTACCAGTTCTACTGTTCAACACTTACATAATATATTTTTTAAATAAGTACCTATGATTAATTCTCTTTTATAATTTTAAAACATAAATCTAAAATTTTATTTATATCATCATAGTACAGTGGTTAAAGTTCGACAGAAAATTATAGTTCCCAGATTTAAAATGCAAGTTTTTTGACACAGAAAAAAATCATAGCTAAACATAACTATCTACTAAAATATTTATCTCCAAAGTTATTCTTAAATAGAATGCTTATTAAAGAAGAAATTACCTATTAGTGCAACAATTTTAAATCTTATTCTTGTTTGTTAACCACATTTTGTATAAGTTAGTTATTTATTTCCTTTCGATAGAAATAGATTTAAACTGCGCTAACAAAATAAGTTACTACAATAATTATATTTTCATTCATACTGCCACTAGTAACGCCATCTAGTGTACACACTACTTAAATGATAAGTGGTTATAGCGGTTTTTCAACTTTGATTCCACATTGACGCTGACACACATAATTACAAATAACCTGAAAAGTTCTTACCGAGATACGAATTGAACTTTGCAACGTAAAATTAACCCAAAATCTATCCCAATTTTAACTATATGTTTATTTTATTAATTTATATTATAATAGCTTTTATCCGCGGCATTTCGCGTTGAAGCCTTTAAATAAATATCAAAGAACGTTACGTAATTAAAAAAAAGTATCCTACGTCCTTTTTAATACCCTCTAAGAATAGGTGTACAAAGAAAGCGTTGCAAACAAACTTATGTTCACATTTTTATAATAATTCATTCATTCATTCCAGTGCCATTGACTACCATACCCTGATATGTTTTAAATATTTAAGTGTCTCTGTAAATAGAATATTTCCAATTGAACGTCAGATATAAAAGACACAAAAAAGACTATAAAAGCTTTTAATACAGTCCATAAAATACCACCCTTATTTTTATTCTTTCTTTTAATGCCTTAACGATTAATTGTATTTCCAGTTCCACACACATCAGATGCTATTGAATGACGTGATGGAGAGTACTGATATTCGCCGCGGAGTGCCGTGCTGGTATCGCCGCCCCGAGGTCGGACTGGGATGCATCAACGACGCATCCTTCATCCAAGCAGCGCAGTTCTCAACACTGAAGCGTTACTTTTCCAACAAACCTTATTATAAAAATGTGCTCGAAATGTTCAATGAGGTAAAGGATCAAAACGACAATTTAAATAGCTTCTTCAGTCTGCTTGTTTCTCCTATTTTTAAGTCAAAGCTGCTTAAGCTATTCTGCTGACCTAAAAACGAGGCAAACATATGTGCGACGTTCTATTGGAGATCTCTCGACACTGTACTACCCAGTTTACTCAGAGGATACAAATTGCATATTTAGGTCTCTTTGCCTAAAACCCTATTTCACAAGCAATCGTAAAATGATTCAACGTGTGTGGAGGAATTATGCGGAGAAGGTACTCGTCGTTCACGCTGGTCCATACTGTTTGCGTAAAAGTCCGTTTACGTAAAAATAATAACACATATATGACTCCATGAAATTAAGTGACCTAATCACTTAAACAAATAAAGCAATCACTAGATAAATCTAGAGGTATACCTCTATAGAACATTTACATAACAATGTTGTTCTTTGAAATTCCATTGGAAACGTGATTAGCATTTAAATCTAGGAATATGTGACTTATTTACATAAAACAAAACAATGAATTTTACAGATGCTGCTCAAATGCTCGATTGGTCAATACCTGGAAAAGCAAATGACTAAGACCGAGAAACCAGACCTCCAGCAATTCACAATGGAGAAGTACGAACTAATAACAAAATATAAGACTGCGTACTATACATTCCAAATGCCGGTAAGCCTGGCTCTTCTCATGACCGGTGTTGACGATCCAGAGACTCATAGACAGGCGAAGACTATTCTGATGGAAATGGGAGAATTCTTTCAAATTCAGGTAATGATTTCATATATTCTAAAGTTCTAAATCTCATTAGGATTAGCGACTGATTGCTAGATCAGTTAGTCATTTTAGTAGCAATATATTATTGGGTTTTAGAAAATATTTATAATGGTACTGAAATTGCTTTTTTATAGTAGTTTAGTTTTGAACTTTTGCTAAGTGAGTTGTAGGTTCCTAAGACGAAATAAATAATTTGACTTGACTTTGACTTGATTTACAGGATGATTTTCTTGATTGCTTCGGAGATCCGGCAGTTACCGGAAAGAATGGCACGGATATTCAAGATGGAAAGTGTACCTGGTTAGCTGTAGTGGCGCTCCAAAGAGTAACTCCCGCACAAAGGCAAATGATGGAAGAATATTACGGCAGCTCAAAGCCAGGCGACGCACAAAAGATCAAAGATCTTTATGAAGAACTTCAGCTACCTCATACTTATTCCGTATACGAAGAAGCCACTTATGATCTTCTCAGAACACAAATTCAACAAGTTACAAGGGGATTACCTCATGATTTATTCTTCAAAATCTTAGATAACATTTTCAGGCGAAGCGTTTAGTTAAACTGACGTACAAGAAGTAGCATTAACCCTTTTTAATTTGATAATCAATAAATATATTGAGAGCTATAATAGATTTAAGGAGTGCGGTGGCCGTAAATAATGGCACAAAATATTTACTATTAGCTACTAGTGAATTAATAATATTTATCGATCTCAACTAAGAAAACATTTGGAATTAACTTAAACCTACTATTCACGTACTTATAATCACATTCAATCTCCACTTTAATTAGTCATCTATTATGTATTATCCGGGTAAAGTAACTTAAAGCTGGCTAAGTGTGAGTTGGACTCGAATCCATTTCGATAAAGTGAATTACCATTTTGGTATAATCGTGTGTGTCGTGTGTGTAATTGTTAATCCTTCATTTTCTCAAATCATCTCTTTGATATATATACATACCGAGAGCATGATAATGTAAACGGCGCAAAAACTTTCTTTTTTTCTAATCAGAGTAATCAAATGTTACTCTTCATGTGATGACGTAGGTAATTATTTGTATTATATATTAACTTGTTTACCTTATAATCTCACTATGTTGTAAATTTATATTTGTGGGATTAAATAGTATAATAATTATGACATAAGAGTTTTATTTAAAAAGAAAGATACGGTAAAGTAATATCAAAATATTTTATATTTGGTAATAAATAATGCCTCTATATCTTATACTCTTATACTAATATATAAAGCTGAAGAGTTTGTTTGTTTGATTGTTTGAATGGGCTAATCTCAGGAAC
>DWJN01001741.1:0-17033 GCA_018248895.1 Carystus phorcus
CGAGAACAGAAATTTAAACTTATCATTTAAATTTCGGCCTCGCTGGGAATCGAACCCAGGACCCTTCGAACGGCGGTACTGCGTGATGACCATTACGCCACGCGGGTCGTCAAATAACTGTAAGTTATACATGACTGTGAAGTTTATATCGCTCTTAGAACCTGAGACGTTTGTCAACTGTAACACTATTTGACCATGTAATAAATGTGAATACTAATGACAAAGGGTTCCTTATTGACTACACAACCCCAAAAACTATTATACCTAAAATCCCTTACGGAACTATAAAAATGTAAATAAACTCATTACTGCAAACAAAAGTCTCCAGCCGGCATTATCCTCAAGATGCGCGTATTTAACTTAATCTCATTCTTGGTCAAAGATCCACGGCATTGACATGTGCTGACATAAACGTAAATAAACGCTTGTTTATTTTGAATTATGTCCGTGTTTACTTAATAAATGTAGCCGTCATTCTACAATCATGGAACTTAACGTTTCTCACATAGAAACTCATCAATCCCTTGCAAAAATTAGAAGTGATTATTTAACTTTAAACGTGACCCAAAGTGACCTGAAGAATATAGAGTTAATTGATTTTTATGAAGTGTACAGAAGTGCTGAGTCATCTCAGCTGATGGCGTATAGATCCGTGGCTTACGTTTTCGGCACATTAATATTTTTGAGCAATTTAACAGTCGTGATTTCAAGTGGTCTTATATTAACAAAAGGTATGTATCCAGTACTTAATTAATCATTTAACTGATCCCAGCCGCGCTTTGTTGCGAATCGAGCTGATTTTTATAAAGCAATGATTACAAATACCATTACCAAACTGAGTCCATCAATTGCTTTTCGAACCAGTCACAAACATATAGAAGTTCAGTGTTTATCTATCTATTAATACGTGAAGCAGAAAACTATGGACATTTATATATCTATCTTTAGGAATTTGACACGCTTATAATTTATATGTAGGAAAAGTGCAGAACGCTAATATTTTTCATTAATAAAGCTTTTATAATAAATTAAATCAATAAATGAAACATTACACACATTACCACATATGTACATTACCACGCACTTTGCACACATTCATGTCAAATATAAATATTAATTCGTTCACGTTAGATTTATACATTCATATTGTCAATTTGAAGTAAGGCTATATCGAATATATCACGACGAATTAGGACCGCTGTCAGGTGTCTAGTACACATAAATATACGTTAAATAAATTTAGAGTTTACCAATAAAATAAGACACTATAAAAACTTAATGAAGGAATCTCGTTTAATAATGTTAATATGACGTGCAGTAGATACATTGAATACACTTAACATTGGGATTTCCACGTTTAAATGGAGATACGAGAGCTAATTTTAGAACAAACACTACATCACGGTGCTTACTAAGTCATGGTCATATTTAGGGACTGATTGTAGATAGTTGTTTTTTGTGATAATAAATCAATTTCATATTGCATCATGATCGTGTGAAAAAACCTACCCCGCTAAAACATGCTGAACAAAAACAGTATATTGAACAAACATAAGAAAATTGTTCGAGGTTCCTTCTTTTAGAGTTCGTACTAAGTTATCTGTTAAACTAGCAAGTGGAAGCTTAGCCAACAATTTAGTGCCTATATTAAACCCCTTAGCCTAGTTAACAGTGATTGCAAGCATGTCAGTTCAATTGAAAGAACTATGGATGTTACCGATAATAATTAATCAGCCCTATCTATGCTATATGCTCCAGTATGTTTCATAATATATGAAAGTACTCTGTGGTAGTACGTAACAAATTATTAAGAATGATTACGATTAAAACGTTAAGATTTTTCTACGTAACTGGCCAGCATACAAGCAGAGGGGATACATGATAGGTTGCTATCACTGCTCGTGATCATCTTACTGGAGAATAGTGAAGGAGCCAAAAGAACGGGGGAAAAAAAAGAACGAGTCAATTGGCGACTAGTTTGCCATTTGTTAACTACAATGCACTATGCGCAAGATTGGTTCGAAGACTAAAAATTTGATTATAAAGTATATTAAGTATACAAAATCTCCACCAATCCACGTTGCAGTAGCGTAGTGAAGTATGCTTTAGACTTCCTCTGGAATTAGGAGAGACCCGTGGTCAGTGGGTCATTAATGGGTTTAAGCCATACCATATAAAATAGTATTTATCTTAATATATATAAATTACGTGTCACGGATTTTGTCCGCGATGGACTCCTAAACTACTTAACCGATTTTAATCAAATTTTGCACACCGTGTGGAGTTTGATCCGACTTGAAAGGTAGCTGTAGTATATAGCTTACATCTAAATTTATAGTCGGAATATTATTTTATTGCAAATTATTTGTTTAATATCTTACAAAGGATTGGTTTAAGTAAGATTCTAAAAGATGGCGGTGTGAAGCAATTAGTCGGCTAAATTGAGTATGTAAACCTTAGTTACTGCAACGCGTGGCCAGGTCTCCTAGTAGTATCATAAAATTTTGTAACAGATACCTTAAGTCCTTACCATACGTATAAAGTTTTGGAATGATTTTTCTACTGCCTGACTGACAAACAGAATTGTTTCATGTTTTTTAATATTCTCAGGTCAACAACAAAAAAGCACATATCTATTACTTGGAAACGTGTCTCTAGCGGATATGATCGCCGGAATATCTATCATATTCAATGTTGGCATCGAGAATCCGAATAGCTCAAATATACTATGCATTTTACAGATTGGTAAGTTGTGGATTCATTACTAAATACTGTTAAACTTGAATAATCAGTAAGTAATTAATCGATCGATCAAGTGTTATTCATTGTATGAATATAGTTGCATGGTTGACTGCATATCGCCTCTTTACTAGAGCAACGTGACATCTCATCACAACCTTTTTTTATTTTTTGATATTCAAAACCGCGACGTCGAATTGTATTTTCTACAAAAACTCGGTATTTTTTATTTAATTGTTTTGCGACGGTGTAATTATCAATATTTTAGAATTTATCAGCGCTTAAATGTTTGAAATTGCTCTCCTTTAAAGTTGTTATTTTAAAAATATCACGTTATTCTTGTAAAGAGGCGAAATGCCCTCTGATTAAGGGCCTTACAACCTGGAGTTATGTGTACATAGTTCCTGGGACAGGTTTTGCTCTCTAGGATGTTTGGGATAACCCGATTAGTTTTTAAGTAGCTTACATGTTTACGTTTTGCTTTTTAATCATCTCAAGTACTTCGCGTCTCTAGTTCGATATTTAATAAACTATTAACATTTTTTAACTATAAAATGGGTGTACAAATGTGTACTTACATGTAAAAAAAATTAACCCAATTCAAAGGTAGAATTTTAGATAGTAATGCAAAAGTTAAATTTGTAATAAGAGTTGAATCCTGTCGTTGCCACTGATACTTAATAATAGTTTGGTGCATCAGAGGCAGTTTTAAAATCTTTATTCTTATTATTGTAAATTGCAGGTACGTTAGTTTGTCCGGCGATGGTGTCTATATTCAGTGTGGGGCTGATAGCTGTCGACCGGTACATCTACATTCTGCATGGATTGCATTACCAGCGCTGGTTCAACACCGCCAAAGTCAGAATCAGCATCCTTTTGATATGGATGTTAGGTACTAAATTACTTATTATTACTAATTCTATTATAAATAAATCTACACACTCACAGCCCCATACTAGGATACCCTGTGTCGTGGGTGCTATAGACAACACGACAACACGAAAGACAATTACACACACATCCATCCAGATCGAGAACAGAAATTTAAACTCATCATTGAAATTTCGGTCTCGCTGGGATTCGAACCCAGGGCCCTTCGAAACGGCGTCATTATTAGTAACATATGTTTATATTGTGGCAAATCTATATTAATATTGATTAAAAATTTGACTAACCAACGTGTTATGAGAAGAGCTCAAGGCAAAATTTCTAACAAAATGTATGCACTTTAATTAATCTATCCATTGACATCCAAGTTTTACTATGATTGGCTTGAGGACCAATACATTCTTCCATTCTCTCGTCTTTGTTGGCTAGTGGATTGATGATGCCGTTGGTGTATGTTCAAGAACATTACCATTATGTGGCTCGTCTTCTCATTTGCCTGCTATTCATGGGATAAATCAAAAGCTAACAGACTACAGTAGACATTTTATACATTCGCAATCTGCTTATAGTCACTGAGTATGTTAAGTAATTGTATCAGTTATTAAGCTGGAATTACTGTTTATTTTAATTCCTTGTTCCAGGTATCGTCCTTGGCTTCCTACCCGCTACTGGATGGGTGAACAACGAACTGAAGCATACCCGATGTTACTACGTAGCCCTATTCCCTGGAGCACTAATTTTACTAAACTCTTTACTAAGCATTATACCTATAATAGTGGTAGCGATATTATATTCTTTTATTTTAGTGCGCGCGCTAAGAACGGTCAAGGAAATAAAAGCCTCCGCTAAAACAGTCAAATCTAATACACGCGAGAAACCCAAAATGAGAATTTATCGAGGTAATGGCAATTTAAGTAAGAATGCTCAATCAGTCAAGTCACCCCAGAAAAGTACCCCCATTAAAATTAAAAGGAGTTTCTCGTTCGACGCCGGCTACGATAATAAAGATGAAAGCAAGGATTGTGCGGTATTTGCACAAAAATCTAAAAGTAATGACGACATCATTAATACTAATGACTCTAAATCCCCTTTGGATGACATTGATAACGTTAAAAGTAAAAGTAGAGTTAATTTTGATTCTAAAGTCAGTATCTGTACACAAATAACAACATTCTCAGATCCTAGCATATATTTAGACCATGACGACACGAATATATCGAAAGATATAAATAAAGTTGAAAGTAATACAAAGAAGAAATTAAAACCGAAAGAACCTAATAAATGGAGGGCAATAACAGTAGTAATGCTGACATCAGGCAGCTTCATAGCTACGTGGATGCCGTTTTTTATAACGGTTATCTTCTTCGTGTTTTGCGAAGAGAAACTTACCAATCCTAGTTGTATGAAGATTCGAATGTTATTAGGAGGTCCTTTAGCAGTATTAGCGTTTCTAAACAGTATATTGAATCCACTAATATATGCATGGTGGCACAAAGGTTTTAAAAGAAGCCTTAAAATATATTTCCGAAGATACATTTACAAATACCTTGTAAAAAATACAAATAGATAATATATTTTTTTAAATATCATTGGTCTGTAAATCTAATGTATTATTAATTAAATAAACTACATATTTTATACATAATTATTTTGTTTCTTTGTATGTCACTGATCTCCTAGAGGATTCTACCAATTTTGATGAAAAGTTTTGTGTGTTCAAGTTGTTTCAAGAATGGTTTATTCATAATTCCGGCGATAGTAAATGTTTTTTAATAATGCAGAATAATAATGTTTTCTTATTTTACTTGTTTATTCTTAGGGCCCTTTTATACGGTAACTGTTGAAATTAAGAATTATATTAATATAGGAAATATATTCGTAAGGATATTTCGTAATTTTGTATCGAACAATAAATTCATTTACCTAATTGGAATTTTTTTTCTTACACAAACCTTGTGACCAGACGTTTATAACGTCATTAAATTATACTAAATACCAAAGTTAAGCAAGATTTATGATCTTTCTATTATTTATACCATAAATTATACCATAATTATAATAGAGAAAAATCCTGGTACAATTCTATTCGACCTACATGAAAGAAATAGTTAAGGACGTATTACTCATTAATAAATGAACTCAAGTACATGCTCTAAGCTTTAAGATTTGTTCGAAAATACTCTATTTATAAACTTTTCAATCAATTTACTACCTATCTAGCTAGCATTATTGCACTAAGAGCATCTAAATTGCTTTACTAGAATTTGTTGAAAAGAATTTTGAGAATCAAAATCAAATAAATAAGCGGCTAACGATGTCGTCCAAGATTTCAGAGCTCCCAGACCCATGTCTATAACGCATAGCTAAAATTTTCTAGATGAATAATCTCATTGCTACGAGTAGCTTGAAACCGGACCAATTTATAAGTCACATACTCGTATACTGAAAGTACACAAAAATCTAGACTCATCTACGATAAAAAAAAGCATTAGTTTTGACCTGTGTAATCCATAAGCATAAATATTTTAAAATTTATTCCCCCAAATGTTCACCCATAAAAGTAAAACAGTTAGCGTTGATAATTAAGCGATAGTAATTATTCAGAATTTCCCCTTAAGATTGAATTAAATTTCCTAAATAAATATACAGTCTCAGAATTTTAGATCGGCCGCCTTCACCTAGAATGTAGCATGTTAACTGCGTACTAGACAATAATAACAAAATAATCTTCCTTATAAGTTAACTAAATCTAGGGACTCTGAGATCTTACTTTAATAGCAAGTTTAAAAAACTTGGAAAACTCGATATAATACACTGTCTATATTCTCAATACTACTAACATTTTAATATATCGCAGAAAGATAATAAAATTATCGTTTTAATCAGAAAAACATTTAAACTTCGCAATCAATTCGGTCGTGCAATCGTTAAAATTTGAGAAAGCAATACACAACAAATCATAAAAGTGCCTATGTAACGGCAATCCGTGTAAATAATTAGTTACCAATAGACATAACACGTCTAGATGGACAAACATTTAAAAAGGAACTTCGCAAACGGCTAGTACGGTACGAGTACAAAAAGTACACTTTAATTTATACGAATTCTTTAATTGAAATTGACACCACCTATTATGATATTGATATATTGACTTTGTTATTGCATGTAGATTTTAAGTTTGATGACATATTAAGAATTTTATCAATTATTTATTTTTCATAATTATAATTTAAATATTTGGAAAATTAATCTATGATAATCTAATTACCTATTTAAATTTATAAATGTTTCTGATGTTAATTTTTGTTTTTGCACGCCGACATGATAAAATAAGAAGACTTTTATATTGTACCTACTCACCAACTTTTGTAACTTTACTTACGCAAATAAATAAATTGAATTGAATAAATTCGAATATTATATTGTCATGCTTATTCGTCTTGTTAAACATTCCGACATAGATGCTACGACGTAGAAACCTCAGAATCTTATGACGTTGAAATTGAATTAGGAATTGAAACTTGTTGGAAAGTGAAATACTTGATCCAAATGGAAATTGGAATTGCAAGTCCGTCCGTAGCATTGCCATCGAGTAAATCGAATACTATCAAAACTTTTATAATCTTCGTAAATCTAACTCCATTTGGAGTTCATAAAAAAGAATCTACAAAATGGTGCAAGTATATTAATCGCAGATAATTACATCAGGACTTTTATTAAACTCCGACGTTTTTAAATAAAACTAGGTATGTATATATTTCTGTAAAAGACACTCGTACTCCGTGACACTTGTCGCTTAGTTATAGATTTTGCAGACCGAATAGTTTTCAAGAATTAACTTTCAGGTTAACATTTATTGGATAAAATAAATTGTACCTTTTAAAGGATTTGAGGTCACAGTCTCAGAGAAGTCGTTACTTCTTAAGAGTCGCTCTGAATCTTAGTTCTTTAAGAGACAAGTTTTTCGGCTGAATAATATTAATTTATCAAACTACATACATATATATATGTTTACTTTTGTACATACCACTGAAATTCAAATAATTCATTCATGTAGGTATTATTTCATGTAGGTATCATTCTACCACCGTTTCCGAAAGGTTCTTTTACATCGAGGACAAGAAACGGCGAAAGAAACTCCTCAGCACATCTTTTAAACAAATAACTAAAATTACACACATACTACCACACTCGATACGGCATTATTATTTCCAAGCGTCCTTATTTATGTATTCATCTATATTGTAGTGACCTTTATCTACAAGCCGTGCTTTCACGTGTAGCTTAAACATATTTAAACATGATCAGACTATGTACGTGTGGAATCCTGAACTAATTGATATTCTAAAAGTTGATTCACATCATCTATATATCATCGATATTAATAGCGTCATAGTTATCGTGAAATATTTCGTTAAACTCGATGATAAGTAATAAGCCCAATATAATATAACGATAAAGTTATCATTTGATTTACTGTTACCACCAACATCTAGAAAGCTTGGAAAAATAAAATTCTGACATGTATCCATTAGGGGTTTATCCATTTTTGTCCTAAAAATAAGTTGTTTTATATGGTTGATTCGCTAAAGGATAGATACTAAAAACTTTTTTGGAGAGTATTTTAAAAACTAACAACAGTAAATGATTTTATCAATGCGGTTTTTTTTAAGTTAAGGCTTTAAAGAAGCATCAAAGAGACCTCCAATACTTTATTATTATTCCCTATGGATCAATTTAAAAAGATTGATTCGTGAAGTTGCAAATGAAATAGAATTTCTAGCAACGAGATTAACATTAAGTCAAATTAACAGATGTTATGTAATTATTACCGGATTAAATACCATCGTCCTAGTTTTGTATAAACATAAATGAGCAATTTACCTTTCCTGATCATTGTTATATTGTAATTATGGTTAGTTACAGAGAGAGTTCAGTGACCTATATTTTTTTATTTGTCATATTCTAGGCTTCTTGACTAATTTAAGTACGTAATAGTCAATTTTACTTAAGATTCTTACTATGATAAGGGAGATTTAAATAAAGATTATCGATTATAAAACTGTAACTAATAACATTTGTTAAAGAATATTTTATGAAACTCGGCAACAAAATAAAGGTGGCGTATTAGGTCAGTGTGCTATCGCGTCGTTTGTTGCGAAACATTACTCTTTGTTATAATTTGTTGACCCCGGTGAGAAAGTATTGAACACTACAAATGGCAACAAGTGGTTAAAGTTAAAGAACGTATTAAGGCCGGTTTCTGAAAGGCTGATCAACTAAAAAATTAAGAAATTCACTATCAAATCTATTGTCAAACGTCAATTGGGTTGCAGAAAGCATGATAATTAAGAAATTATTCGCTAATCCACGTTTCAGAAACTCGATTTGACTTCATAAAACTTTCACGTTCACGTTTCACGAAATTTTGACAAGCCTTTTAGAAACTGGCGGTTAGTGTACCAATGTTTTTAAAGCAAAACGGTTTTGTATGCGTTTATTACCTGTCAACGATCAATGAACATTATTAGAGATGTTTGTTTGCTCTTATCAAATTGAAGTAGTTGCTAAAATCACCGGTGCAAATTATATTTGGATGCGGGAGAGTCATGTCGAGCTTCACTCAATTCAATTAACTATCATCTGGTTAGAGATCGTTTACGCTCCAAGAATTCAACCAAACTATTTCCTCAGATGTTTCTGAGCTTCGACACTCTAATCGAAATAACACATCAGGGGCCGTTGATTGGTTAAGAGAAGTTACATTTCGAAGTTCCACTAAGTAGGTGAGCAAAGATCTAGAATTTCTGTGTTTAGTTACGATTCTTGGACGAGGCAACAGCTGAAAGTATTAATCACAGCAATCTTAAAATTTTAAACTTAATATGGTCATAATTACAGGCTACCACGATATGCGTTGTGGTCAAGTTATAAACTACATATTACAAAACGAGGTACAAATAATATATTTAAGCTTTAAATTTAAATTTACTTCACAATTTGGAATTTAATCTCTATATCTGTTAAGTTTCTTAGACGATAATAATAGTAGATAAAAACATTAAATTCGAAGTGCCAAGGTATTTTAATGGACTCGGGCAGAAAACAAAATCCCCTTTATAGTGAACGACGCTTCAATAGCTCATAAAATGTTCAATTCAATATTGTTAATTGATTTGCTATATTATAAGAGTAATATCGACGATAATATATTTTGTTACTTATTAAGGAAATCCAATATGTCACTTTTCCTTTATTACTCGATGTTACAAAGATGTAGTATTAATGAGATCGGAACAAACTTTTACTAAGACATGTCAATTTAGCATGTTTCCCAGTACAAGAGAAACAAGCTCCTAAATTAAGGGAATACGATCCGATTACGATCCGATACATTTGATTCGGGCCACCGAGGGTGCTAACGAGGCCGATTCGGTCCATTTGACGCGGGATTTGGTTCGTCCTGTTTGCACCCGCCCCCGAATCAACATTGACACCGCTTTTATCTAACTTGTGTGGATACAATAAGTCGTTTAGGAGCTGGATTTAACTGGCACCGCACACAGAGGGTATGCTTATTAGCTCGGTTAAATCATTTATGAACTAACGAAGCGTTTTCATTTGTCGATATACACCGTGATTCATTCGTATTAACTTCCTATCACTACCAATAACTGCTATCGCAGATAGACAACTAAACTTGATTGCTTGTAGAACATATAGGTATATTAAATAAAAAAGTACAAAACAACAGGCGGCACTATAGATACATATTGATTTCTTTGAGGCAACCTAACAACGGGACGAAATGAAATAGCAGATGGATAGTAAAGGAAAGAAAGTTAAAAAAAAGATAAAACCTTTTAAGTAAAATTTTAAATATTTTAATAATTAACGCTTTACAAAAGGAAAGGACTTCTACAATCGTATGCCTGAAGCAGTAGAAGCAGCTAATTGAACTATAGATAGTTTTAATCACCTTAACACAACGTCAGCTTGATCCAATGGATAAAAAATAGATAGAAACTATTTTCAGTCATCTAAAACAAGTCAGGAAAAAACTAAAAATAGTGATCTGCGCGGTGACGCGGCAACACCAGCGCCGGCAGCGTATTAGCGCAAAGTTCGTTAGGCCGAGATATTAATTTGCGTCACTTGCCTTCTTAGCACAGGTATTTTATAAACTAAGTGGTTTGGATTACCAGGATAAAAATTTATTCAAAAGAAAATAGCAGGATTAAAATTTAATTTACAAAAAGTTATCCATTACTGATTGATCCACAACGTACAACCTGAGATAGGGTGGTGGAGCATTAAAAAAGGATTTTTGAAAATACTTTCTTTAAATAGTTCATTTTTACCAAGACGATGTCCCGAACTACTGCTAGTGTTTCAACAAACGTCTGGATTAAAATTCTTCGAAAACGTTTACCATCACATATCATAATGTCATCCCGGATGATACTCAAAGTTGGACCCCTTGCTTTGCGATAAGGATACCTAAAATCTAGCAAACTTGCGATCTAATGTGAACTTGATTATATAATAAAATTGGGACAATGTTCCAACAACGACTTTAAAAGCATATGTTTCGATCTCAACAAAAAAATCACCAATTCAACCGCAATGACAAATAAAATTTGTGCTATTTGAAGCGGACAGAACAAGATAAAACTATCAAACAGGGACAAGTCACTTCTCTCAGTAATCGAATCCTTAAATTGTATACTTTGCTTCTGACGAAGTAGATAAAACACGGGCGTGATAGTCTCGCGCGTGACTCGAATAGAGAGCGCCACCGTCGGGTTGTGTCACAGATTGTTACAGTATTGATAAGGATGTGAAATAAAGGAATATCCGAAGGTAAGTATCGGATTTCGAATTATGTTGGACCGGGAGACACCGGAGATTATTTACCTCACGTTGCCTCCGTGGGTACGACTCATACGAGTCACGCTGTAATTGAAACTATAGTCTTACCGCCCACTATCCCAGTTTCACTATCTAACGAAGTATGACTTATCGAATTACTTGTGACAAGTGGCATCTTAATTATAAAATTGATTGAGATTCTAAAAACAGTTTATTCGTAAAGAGTTATTGCAATATTACAACACGTCCGCCTCTATCGTCGAACTCCTTTCACTTACAGTAGGTAGTGATTTAGTTACGGCAATATTAACATCGGCTTCGGAGATACACAACTCATCATAGACGGAACGTGAGATGAATATTCCCTTTGTGATAAAGTTTGCCCTACGCTGCCGACATACCATCGATAATGTTGTTATCGTTTAGAAATATTATATCACAAATAACCTAGGATTTCCGTGCAGGTATTGATATGCCTCACACGTAGGGTTATCAACCGTACTATGTAAGTCTGTTGGTGAGATATAAAGTACAAAGATTCATCGGTTTTCAATACCAAAATACAACTAGAAAATCTTCCTTTTTTTAAGTAATGAACGATCTTTAAGATTACTTTAAGACTGGTTTTGATTTCGTTCCTTTGAATACTATATTCTTTTGTGGTGTACTATATTTAATCGGCTTTCTTTAAGAAATATTATATTTCGACAAAGCAATGTTGGCTTATTTACTCCCACGTGTTGTTTTTGTGTAGACATCTTTAAGAAACGTTGATAGTGGCGAAATGATGTTAGTCTAAATGTGTTAAGTAAAGAATATTGATCTACACTGTAGAGTGTTGTCACGTTCACAAATATACGTAGACTAGAAGCGTAGAACAAAGAACACCGCGACAACATGTTTACAAGTTTGCCGCAGAAAATGTTGTATCAAGAAACAAGGACTTTTTTGTGCTGCATTCCATTTCAAACGTCTATCTCTTATAAACAGATTTGAGACCATAGTCGACGGTGTCAGAATTCTCTTGTCATTTAACATGTTCATATTACTGACGTGTACACATCATTTAGACTGTGTTTATTTAGCGGATATGGCGGATAGCTTTAGAAGCGCTCATAGCCCGGCGGCTCGCATCGATTCTATGCGATCGACAGAGTTAAGCAACTGCGGGCGGTCGGTACTTGGATGAGTGACCGCTACTGCCAAAAAATTCTTGAGCGTCTCCCTGCTTCGGAGGGCACGTTAAGCCGTCGGTCCTGGTTGCTATGAACATAGCAGTCGTCAAGCCATCTCGGAGGCCTTCGGGCGGTTTGAAACATCCGACACTTGGGTTGGCCACTAACCCCTCCACCAATCCGCATTGGAGCAGCGTGGTGGAGTATGTTCTAGACCTCCTCAGTGTTAAGGAAAGACCCGTGCTCAGTAGTGGGCCATTAATGGGTTGAAGGCAACTAAGTCATTGCGGCTTTTGTCGATAGATTCACTCTACACCTAACCTATATTTTTAATAGCAAACACCAGACATTTTACGAATGGGGAATTTCTACACTGCCAGAACGATGGAAAAATGTCACCCACAAGAACTGACAATATCTAATTGAATAAAGTTATATTTTTTAACAAAATTCTGCATTTTAGTTCTTATTTGAAATCGGCAATGACTTAGTTGCATACCCAATTCGTATTCCGACTGGCAGCTTGAAAGCCAGTACTTTTCCTTATCACAAAAGATCGGTCATGCTTTTAAAGTATGTTGTTTTTTGCGTTACACGGATAACTAATTATTATGACCCTGGTACAAATTAGGATTTAATTGTCATTTTGTTATGTAAAATTATCGACTCCGTAAATAAAATAATAGTTAGTCATTATTTTAAATCTGTGCCCATTATAAAGGAACTGGTGAATATTAGGCACAAAAAGATTCTGAAAAGAATTGAATGCTGAAATTTCAAAGAAATTAGTAACGGCTTTGAAACTCGCTCATTTTTTGTTAGAATTATTCAACGTTTAATGTTACTGTTTGGTACCGTGAATTTAATGATAACCTTGAAGATAATTACGATTTAGCCAGAGTGCTCTCTTTGAAGTTTGTGTACTTAATGATTCTCAAGTATGTTAATATTAAAATACTAGAGTATAATAATGTAGTTCAAAGCTTATAAGTCCTCTGTTCGTGTTTATGTCAATGTACTCCAATACGGTTGGACCGATTTTAATGATTTATATACTGTGTGTTTAAATGGATTTGGGAATGGCTTAGATTAATAATTCGATTCGATAGAAATAAAATATTTATATATGCTGCATACCATCTGTCGGGACAGCTAGTTTTATATAATTAACTAACCGATTATACAGACGTTAGCCTGCAAAATAAAAGAAACACTTTATGAGATTGAATGATTTTAAACCATTCTTGAACCCACTTAAACACAATATTCATTTAAAGCGCTCTAAATATAGCCAATCTTTGCTTTCCTTTAAATTCCTCGCGATTCAATGATAATAATTGTACTTTGTATTACGAATTATAGATTTCATCACAGAAAAGGATGTATTCATTAAAATATGTATAACTTAGTATGGATATTCTGAAAAAGATCATAAAATAATGCTTTCACAGTTCTTGGAACTATAATACAATTTGTGTCCTATCATCGTAACGATAAAATGAAACAAAGGTGCTATTTGTAATGAGCTAAAGTAACGAAAACAATGTTTAAGACGCATATCTTTTTAACTTAATAATCTTAATCTAAGTTAATTCTCAAAGGATTAAGTATAAAACAAAGTTCAATATTTCTTGCACTAGAAAAGTTTATAGGAGCATAAATCACAAGGGAAATCTGTTCAAGATTCCAATTATTATCTTAATACATCAACATTATGGTTCTATAAATCTCAATATGCCGTTATATAAGTTAACTAGTAAACCTGAGCTTCGTATTTTCACCTTGAAACATTTTCTCGTCTTTGTAACATTTCTTATTAATCATGCTTATCATTATTAAATAGTTTAACACTATAATTATTACGAGCGTAATAGTATAACACTATAATCATACGAGCATAATAGTATAACACTATAATCACTATAATCATGACGAGCTGAGTAATATTTTCTTATTAGTTAGCTCCTATTAGATGTAGCGTTATGTCGGACAAATAAACACAAAAATAATTTTTCAATTCATACCAGTTGATTCTTAAATTAACAAACAAACAACAACAAGCTTCGAACAAACAAACTCTTTAGTTTTATAATATTAATATAGAAGTATAGATAATAAATAGTTCGAAATACATGTACTTTGCAAACATTTGTGGTTTCATGTAGCTATGTAATTAGTTGACAAGAAAGCAGACGAGCCGCGAATATTATTATAAAGATATTGAGATTTATGGAATTATCGAGAATATGGATTTATCTCAATATTTAATACAATTTATTTCGCACGATTGTACGTTATATTTTATCACAACTATTCAACAACTGACAGTCATCGTGCCATTCTTACTTTTTAATCCTTTGGAACAATGGTGTGCTTTACCTCTTTCGAAGGAGGAAGGATGCAAATCAATAACATAATATTTGTTACACTAACAATAGGTATACATACATATTATATATCTACCCCATCGTGAGAATACTATATTCAAATAGCGAAACGTCGCCTTGGGCGTGAGAGAAAACATGATTAGATATGCATTAAGGAACGGCAAACGTCGTCATTCGTGTGATGAAAATCCGGTTTAGTGCGAATAGAGCTCTTAAGTTTGGAGTTCCGTACTTTTCTTGTCATTCTTTGATCTTTATATGCAAGCGCCTTCAACCCATTAATGGCTCATTACTGAGCACGGTCTCTTCTCATGGCTGTGAAGGTCTTCAGCATCCACCACACTGCTCCAGTGCGGATTGGTGGAGGGGTTAGTTGCCAACCGAAATGTCGGAAGTTTTTAAGCCGTGCAAAGCCCTCCGATATGCCTTGACGACTGTTTTCTTGAGAGAAATAAAATGGAGAAGAAAGATAGATAAAGTAGGAAAAGCTACGCGAAAGAATAAATAGGAATACGATTGGAGTAATCATGAAGTAGAATAATTTAGTTGACATAAATGAAAAATAGTATGATATCTTTGGAAATTTACTTCGTTTATATCCTACGGTATAAGACGGAGTTTTAAAAAAGCATAAAGCGGAAAATATATATTTCAAACTCAATTCTTTACGAATATACTACACTATAATACGATAATACGATATAATACACTATAATACGGCTATTTGTTAGTACGGGTAAGCTGCTTAGCCGAGACTTTAGCCTATTCAACTGGAATAAAGTATATATAAAACACACAGACATAATACATATACGAGTTTGTATAAACACACGTATGGAAAAAATAATAACATCAATGATGAAAGATTGTTGAAGCGACATAATTTTAATTTTGTATGAGACGCAGCATCTTGTAAATAACAGCTTGTTTCTCACAAATAAAAACTTAATTTATATAAGTATTTCAATTGGACGATATTAATATTGAATGAATATATTAATTAATTTATATAAAACTTACTTATATGAATTAAATATATACTTAATTAATATAATGAATATAAGTATTTGGTTTGGATTAAAAACTTGTGTTAATAACTGTTTATTTTTGACAAATATACACTTGTAATAATTACTTAAATAATGGAAAACAATTTTCCATCGGCCATGAAATTTAAGAGACATATTATGTCAGATACTGAAAAATAAATAGGTATAGCTACGAGTATTGTTACTTTTCAATATGTAACTTAACGAAATATACAAAAATATTAAAATACTAGCATTATAATTTACAATATATTATATAGTTTTTTTTATATAGGTAATACGGAACCCCAACATGGTAAAGTACGATTCACGGAGAAATATTCAATGAGCGTTAAACATGATAATCGCTATAAGCGGTTTGTCATTTAGTCGAGAGAAAATCTCGGAAAAAGAGACACGATTCATCATTGGAAATGGGAAAAAGCGGTCGGTAAGAATTTACATTTTACTTCTAAGTATAAAACCTCATCAGAATCTTTTGGTTTGACTCCAATTAGCTTACAAATGCTTAGCTTTGGTTCTTTTTTCGGATAAAAGTAATTTACTCATAAAAATGTAAAAATATTTTGGGGGAATTTATGGGAAAAATAGTACACATTCATTTTTAACGATCAACTTTTCTCTATCTATTATCAATATTCAATATTCAGATTGAATCTATTATCAATATTCAGATTGAACTTCACGTTTCTATTATTTTAAAAATAATTACCCATAATTTTATAAAAAAAAAAAAATTAGTAAAACTTTATCGTGTCTAACTTGTATTAAGTAAATATGTATGTATAAAAATTTTCGTGATATTTCATAATATCACCATGATGCAGGGAATACTGAAGTTATAATATCGTGTTATTTTAATTTAATTTAATTTTAATTTAATTTAGTATTTTTGTTTTGAAATGTATCTGAGTCAGTTAGTG
>DWJN01001742.1:0-17031 GCA_018248895.1 Carystus phorcus
ACTGAAATCGAAACGCAAACAAACATCAATACGTGCAAGTAACGTCGAGCTACCACCACTGTGAAAGCGAAGCACCTTAAACTATGTATACAATGTGCTGCCGTCAAGCGTACGATAATGCACCATGTCTCCCATTAATTTGCTCCTCATGTCTACCGGTATTAATGTCACTAGCGCTATCTCTACAGGACAACATGCTGTGTTTACACTGAAATACCATGAACGTTGAAGTTTAAGTTCCATCCAAAATACAAACGACTCTTTGTATTTTCGATCCGGTTAACTATGATACTAATAATGTAGTAAAAATAATATATTCTTTATAAAATAACAATTGTGTTCAAAACCATACTTAACATGCAGTGTTAATTATCTAAGTACCCAGTCACATTGATTATAAAGATTTATCGCATACACTTTGCTAGCTTCCCGCCACATTGTTAGATTGGAAGAATACAAGAACAATAATGGACACAGAATATATTATAAAAACAACATGTCAAGAATAGCAACTTTATTAAAATACAAAAATGTTATAAAAATACAATCAAATGCATTTAATCACTGTAACTTCTTATTGTCAGATACACTGCTATCTACAATACGTACAACGGTCTAGGCAGTACTTGTACAACTAGGTTCTAGCCTGCTGCGTCGCGCGTCCGTCACCTGGCGTAACGACTATCGTCCAATGTATACATTAACACAATGTACTGATCATAATATTAACCTCCCGTCGTGCTAGTTATCATTCACATTACATGATTTAGCTTTTGATCCGTTTTGATTCATTAACAAATGAGAAACCTTATAATATTCTACAGTACACGAAAACCAAAAACAGGGATAATTGACATTTAGTTTTTAAAAACTTGTATAATGATTAGTTTGTATAAATTCACTTGAGAAGGAGTATCACAGCTCTATTGTACCCAGTATAACATGTAGCATGTTACGAGTAATCTACCAAAGTGTGTTCTAATTATTTATTATTGTCAAACAAACGTCATCACAACCTAGATATTCGCAATAACAAGTTACATATCATGCTCGATTTACAAAAACTCACCAGACTATTATAACTCCTAATGACTAAAGTTTAAAGGCACTTTGTTCGTTTGTTGTTTGTGTAAGTGACACGTGACTTGTGGTTGTACTTAGCGAGCTCTACGCGGCTACGTGGTGATTGTACGATGGTAACTGGTGCGGGCTTCACTCGGGCGGCCCTAACTTACTATTAACGTAATTTCTAAATGGTAATGTATATAAAATACTTAACGACTACGTGGAAGATTTAAATTTGAACTATTTAAATAAGATCATGTGCGGGGCTCACGCGTTTCGGTAAACCTTCAATGGCAGTGTTTCAACTGGTCGATTCCACGGTTCTATTTTTAAGGCACTCGTTGCAACTGGTCCGACTTAAACCTAACAATAAAAATTGGCCCCAAATGTAACATCGAATAACACATTCATAAACATTTATCTCAAGGAACTTAATTAATACGACACCTACTTAATATTTTTCTCTATCGCGCGATACGAAATATATAGTTCTAGATTAATATAAAATAAATGCATTACAAGTTAAAGAGATCTAAAAATAATTGAAATAAAAAAATTAACTTACATGAGTATTACAAAAATAATGGAACATGCATTATGGCAAAGAACTAGAGTTTGCTTACTAAGCGACAAATAGCTTCACTTTTAACTGACGACCACGACCTACATTATAGAACTGATAAACAATTCTGCTGCTAGTCACCGGCCACTAGCCACGAGCTCCCTCGTCCCTTCTGCTCTGCACAGTTGGGAGCTCCGATTCTACTAGAAGCAATAGACTCGACACTGACAAAAACATAACCGTTCCATAACAACGGCATATACGACCGCGACCGGTCCCTCTTATCCGATACACTAGTAACTGTAATGGTAACAACGGTCAGTGGCCGCGCCGCCCTCCGCGGACTCCCGATACGCGCAATGTCATCAAAATACCAGGAATGATCATTTATATAATAAATGCTGTACATAAAAATATATCAAAAAGAGTAAAAAGCGTAACTATACAATCACTTTTCTTAACGTAGTGGATAAATGCAACAGTTGCTCACACCGCTGCGAATAACTGCAACCAGTGTCAATACTATGAGTAATTCGTTACGAGATTAAATTCATTACGGTATCTATTCAGTATTATACGGTTGAGCCCTCGTGTGACTGCAGTAGGTAACGATTGAAGGCGCGAGAACGACCATTACGTCTAACGTGACTGTCTGACGCCACTATCACAAAACATTTATCACATTCTGAAAATAACCTGCGAATCTGATACCAATTTAGTTAATTTTAACGCTTCCATAACAAAAACTTTGAAATCGTTCTCCGCTTCGTCCATATTCAATTCAAAAAGGCAACATGCGTAAAACTTAACACTACACCGACCGTCTAACAGACATCTCTGCACGTGTACACATCTCGCCGAACTTTATAGACCCTCCGGCCCGTGCGGAAATCGTCGCAAACGAGGAAATGTCATGTATCACGCAGCGGGTAGACGCGCGAGTTTAAACTTGTAACGCACTTCAGAGGGGCCAAAAAGTTCGGCGAGCATCTTAACGAATTATCGAGCGATAGCTAAGTGCAGGCGTCTACGTTATCCTGCTTGATGTACTGCTCCGGCTTGAGGTGCACCTCGCGGTGCATGCGCTCCATGTGGCGCGCGATGTGCATCTTCTGCTTAGCGCGGTACACGCAGTAAGGACACTGGAACTGGGGCTCCTTGCCACATTCCCACTTCTGATGGTTGCGGAGCGACGATTTGAGCTTGTAGACGCGGCCGCAGTCGGGACACGTGAAGCTGGGCTCGCCGGGCGCGCCCACGCCCACGCCCACGCGCATGCCGGTGACCAGCGGCAGCGCCAGCCGCGCCGACCACTGCTCCCACGACAGCCCGCCGATGCGCGTCCCCGCTCCCTCCTCACCCCCGCAGCCCGACCCTGAAACGCCCACCACACTTGTCAGGTACTCGCGCCACGCGTCACGCGGTCACGCACGACATTCAACATTCCCGTGAGGTTAACAACAAATACAAGCACATTATACATGTTATATACGTAACATATCATACACATACATATTATATATACATATACGTGAACGTACATATACTGAATGTAATACTCTACTGTGAGTGTCCACCGAGTGCTGTGATGAAAGCTTTGCAAAGGAAAATTAAAAAAAAAGAACAAAAAGGAAAAAAAAACTTTTATTTAAAAAATGAATAGTACGAAGATTCAACAATGTCGTCCATTGCGTTTCAGTTCGTACGCTCTCGAGTACGGTGATAGTCAAGAACGAGTTCTCATTAATCGAGTGGAAGATTAGGTACCAAGAAAATTCATGGTGTTACTATGATCGATATGGTTTTAGTCACTGCTTTGGTATTCTATTAAACTTTTGTTAAATGAAATGCAGTCTCCCGACCCATGGGCTTTTCTTGTCTACCTGAAATTATTAATATTATTAGTATGAACGAAAAGAAGAAAAATCACGTCAAGGCGTCATACGACAGCAGTGATTCAAAGCATGCATTCATGCGCGGTTAACTAAACTATAACTGTGAGGGCACACTTACCGACCTCGGCCGCGACGCGCCGCTGCTCCTCGGTCACAATGCCTCTTACAATACTTAAATAAACAGGCACATCGCGAACACCGCCGCCACTTCAAATACTGAACATCAAAATGCCGCAGAAAAATAAAATAAAAACAAGCAGTACTCTATATTCATATTTTATTAAACTTTTCTACCAAGTAAACCCCAATATATTCATATAAAAATCACACTAATATCGATTAACTATTGTTTCCAATAACATTAACAAACAATGTAAACTTCATAACATCCAAAATTAAATTCTAATTCATACATCAGTACCTTGGACCTCCTGCGGACGTGACATGAAGTTGATAACAATTTGTTTGCTTAGCAATGACTTGAATGATTCAATAACAATAACATGCGTTAAATTCTTACCATCACGTTAATAACTAATACTGACTTTGGTCAAATAGCTTTGTTATCCTAGTTTAACAAAAAATATCAACAGTCAATATGCTAAACAACTCGAATACACTATTGCGAATAAAATATCAGTTAATATCAGTAACTTGATTTAAAATTTTTTGAACACATTTTTCCCAATACACCGCGATATAAACCAAACAACACAATAAATAGATATTAAATATTAACTACAGGTAACATTGTAGGCACATTATCGATGAGCTTCAGATTACCTAGGCTGTACTTGCCCCACACTTCCACTACCGTGACGTCTGTCTCACACTCTTCACTTTAATGGAAATTTGAGGCTTCTACTTAGCTTAACGAGACCGTAGGCCGCTTAAATTATCCTAATAAATAAATTTAAAAATAATGTAACTTTGGGTTTTCTATAACAAAATGGGAAGACGTTTGTGGTCCCAAATACAACAATTCCTAAATGGAAAGACTATATAAAAATGTATATATCAATGTCTTATATATTACACACAAGTATCATCTAAACATTTCCTAATATCATTGCACTAAGAGTTATCAATTTTGGAATTATTCCAGTTAAGGAATGTTGAGGAAACTAAATCTAGAAGAATTCGAGATGTCTCCTTGATAGCCGCGAGCCGGGGCCGGCCGCCATTGCACAAGTGTATTGCTGCGGGGTACATTACACTCTACGACGGTATGTTTCACAAACAATAACTGAACAAAAATACTCAGGGTCAGTCTTAACTACAATAATAAACTCTAAAACAAAAAAAAACAACAAAACTAACGCTAATGCCGTTAGGGAATGTGCACATTAAAACTATTATCTTTAGTGTATATTAAAATTTCTTCAACAAAAATAAAAAGTAAATATAAATATTATTGCAGTACCGATTTGGTTAGGTATCTACTTTGGTCTAATGATCGTTTCTAGTCTCAGTACTAGTGGGAGGAGGAGCTAGACGGAGGTCTTCTTGTTGCGGCGCACCTTGTTGGTGGCGTACATGTACCACTCGGTGTTGTGGTGCTTGCGGATGTGCACGCCGAGGTTGCCGCGCTGCTTGGCGCGGTACGAGCAGTAGGGGCACTGGTGCGCGGGCGCCTTGCCGCCGCACTCCACGTTCTCGTGCCGGCGCAGCGTCGACTTCCAGCGGTACTTCTTGCCGCAGTGGCGACACTCGAACTGCCGGCTGGGGTCGGCGGCGCCCTCGCGCTTCACGAACTGCCCCTTGTCCCCGTCGGGCGGCGCCAGCGCCAGCGGGTGGCCGTGCCCGTACAGCGCGTCGCTCTCCTCGGGCAGCACGATGTCGTCCGTGTCGTCGTACTCCTGGTCCGAGTCGCCGTCGTCCTTGCCGGGCGGCGCCACCGTGTTGTTGTTCTGCATGAAGGCCTGGTGCAGGATGGCGCCGATGGGGTGTCCGGCCGGCTTCATCATGCCGGTCACCTGTATGCAGGGCGGCACGAGCGCCGCCAACGACTGCGACTGCGCGTGCTGCACCGACAGCAGCGACAACAGAGCCGACGGTAGGTGGGCATCCTTGTGTAACTCTGAAATACAACACATTAACGGTATTGCAAATACTAAGTTAAGCGGAACTACGTACGGAGTCTCTTGTTAATACTACCAGAGGCTAAAATAAATTAAGGAACCAAAGAAATGCGTTATAATAAGTAAAAAAATATAAAAAAATAATCTCTGTTAGAAATCATAAAAGGCGAAGCTTCTAATTCATGCAAAACATGCACAATCCAAGTATTCGAACCGTCATTGACTAATCTTCCCATAAAAACGGTGCAGGTGTAATTTTGAAATGAAAAGCCGAATCGAGTCTTAAAACTTTTAATAGTTAAAAAAATATCGAATATTATTCAATCATCATCAATACATAAGTGTACAAGGGTCGTATAAAATTTACGTAATTTCAATACCATCTAAAAGGAAGATCTCGCAGTCAGTAGATAAGGCACTATGTGGTATCAGTAGGTCGGGGGTCAGTCGGCGCGGTGGTGGTGCGGGTGCTTCTTCTCGATGTGCTTCTTGAGCTCGTTGCGGCGGTGCTTGCTGTAGGCGCAGTGCGGGCACTTGTACTGCGGCTCGCGGCCGCACTCCAGCGTCACGTGCCGCACGAGGTTCTTGCGCGCGTTGTAGCAGCGCTGGCAGTTGGGGCACTTGTACCCCTTGTCCGTCTTGTACTGCGCGCACGGCAGCGAGCTCGCGGTGCGCGCGAACACGTAGCGCGGCTCGTGCGCCTTCTCGCTCTTGTCCGTCTCCGCGGGCTTGGCGGCCGCCGCCCCCGCCCCCAGCGCCCCGCCCGCCGCGCCTGCACACACAACGGTATGCTAACCTGATCGGATTACCCCAATATAGTTTTATATTTTGTTTATCTATATAATAAAAATTAAATGCTGTTCGTTAGTCTCGCTAAAACTTTAGAGCGGCTGGACCGATTTGGCTAATTTTGGTCTTGAATTATTTGTAGAAGTCCAGGGAAGGTTTAAAAGGTAAGTAAATATAAAAATGCCAAGAATAGAATAAAAAACAACAATTTTCTACGCTGGACGAAGTCTGCCGGGTCAGCTAGTTACTTAATGTGTATAATGTTACTGAAATTGTTATTTGTAGTAGTTCTTGACCTTCGTTAAGTGAGCTGAAGTTCCTAAGACGAATGAATAATTTGAATTTGACCTTGATATTATAGTGTGTAACTTAGCTCGATCATGATGCATGCCATGGTAACATAATATGAAAAATTTTAAGTGAGTCCCACGATCCGAGAACAAAAGAACATCTTGTCCCCCAGAACATTTAACTTATACTAATATTTTCTCTACCAATTGCCCACAGGGTTGTCGCTGTAATATGTACATGTTTTATGTGTTCAGGTTGCGAGCAGACATTCACCAATGCTTCCTCATTTTATACGCACATGAAGGATTTACACAGGAAAGAAGACAACGAGGGAGAGAAGGAGGAGGATTATGTGATTGAAACGTCCATAGCAGAAGATGATACTCAACCGATACACACTACTGATTCGGATAATATGTTTATGGTAAGAATACTAAGTATATATTCTACTATTAGTCTATGATTCTTGTGGTAGTATGTAATTTTATAATATTCTAGCGTGTGAGTTTTTGCAGAAGATTACGGTATGTGGAACGCAAAGACTCCATTACATGTATTAATTACAAATTGACTACTTAGTAATACAAACTGATATGAATAAAAATCTACTACAATTTGATGTTAATGTATTTAATGATTTGCTAGGTAACGTACATGCCTGAATCTCCAGAAAGGGACATAACTAGTAAAGTGAAAGTAGAAGCCGACAACGTCGAGCTGTCGTTGAACGTGTGCGCGGCTCAGGTGGAGGACGTAGACGCGGATGAAACAGAAGATGAAGCGGGCGAGGATGAAGATTTTTGCGTGGGCGGGGGTGAAATGCTGGAGGGTGAAGAGCACGCGGCCCGCACGCACTGCACGTGGCCGCTCACGTCCCGGACGCATGTGTTCGAACAATCCGACGCCTACGTCCTTGAAGAGGATGCCCAGGTAAGAGTTCAGTTCCTTGTGACAGAGTTAGTTTATCAGTCTGTTTGTGAATAGGGTTTTTGTCGCATATAGTGATATCTTTGATCGTTATGTCATGAACTGATTAAAGCAGTTTGATATAACTATCTGCGAATGAAAAGAAAAAGAAAAAGACACTCTTTTATCGATGATTGTACTAATTTTATTAAATACAATTTTTTACACGCCTTCAAACCCCGTAAACATGAAGTTTCACATATGTTTCTTGTTAAACTGACAAGTAAGAAATATATTTTTTTTAATTTTTTTCACAGGTGGAACAATCGGAGATTTCTGAAAACAACATATACACTGTGAGGAGTGACTTGTTCCTGCACGGGAATGTGCTCACCAACGAGGATAGCGAGTTAGTGCACCGTTATGATCATTTGTATAATGTTAAATTAAAAATCCATCATAATAGTGTGGCTAAAGGTTGAGATTATTGTTTAATAAATAGTAATTAGTCAAATATTCAGTGTATAAGTACAATATGTATGTGACGCAGGCACATGAGCGGCGCGGGCGCAGGCGGCGCGCTCGACGCCGAGCTGCTACTGGCGCCCTCTGTCGATATTGCACAGGTTAGTCTATATCTATATTTGTGTCATAAAGGATGTCTTAATTTTTTTGTTTATTTGTTAGATTTACACTATTAATTCTGGATAAATAATAGGTTTTATTATACAGGAATTTTATATTATGTATGATTTTATATCGTATAGAAATATTGTAAATATTCACTAAACTAAATAAAATTAACAGGAAGAATTGTACACGGATGCAGTGGACGAGTCATCGTTCCGCGTGTTCCTGCTGAGCGGCGAGGACCTCACGTAGGGGGCGCCACTCGGCACGACGCGACGATAACGCACAACGAGGTTCTATGTCTTATTAATAGATCCGAACATACAACATATTGTACAGAAGTAAGACTGACTGTAGGCATTCACACCCCACACAAATAAGACATCACACACCCACAATTTGAGAACAAACTGTCATATACATGTCTGCCCGTGCTAGGAATCGAACCCGAGATTTCTTGTTTGAATGTAAACAACTAGGCTGCAACATCGAATGAATGTGTATAGAACATTACTAGAGACGAATATTGTAGAAGTTTTTTACTTTATTTTAAACTAATAAAATTCCCAAGATTACGTAACAATTTGGATAAATATCTATTTAAATTATATTTTTAACAATGCAAATATGCCTATAAAGATTAAGAGGATTCATTTTTTGTCAGCTTAATAAAAAAATAATAATCGTTCTAAGAACTATGTATGTATATCTTATATATAATATCTCAATATCAAAAGCTCTTCAAGATCAAAATTGTAAGCAATCTGCAAGGTACAAGTTAGAGTGAATTTTAAGAAGCCGTTTCCATAATTTCAGACCCGATCAATAACTTTAGATAAAAATTTACTTTTGAATATCCGATCTCTAGTCACGTTTAATATGTGGTAAATATTATAGAAAGAGAAAAACATTCATTTACGTCACCCATTTTGATCTAGATGGCGGGATTTTGGCCTAGATATCCCAAAATATCCCACTACGCTAAGTCATAAAGTACACATGCGTACAGAGAAATGCTTAATAATTCTATGTAATGTTTATAATGATATACATTTATTTGTTATATAACTTTGTGTAGTCAGCATTCAATGTAATAGTACTAAATGAGATTGCAAATGTCTCTAATGAGTTCATTATTCGGTCATATACTGTAAGTATATAGGATCAAGATATATTCATGTCGTACAGCTTATTTCTTCTTTATATAGCTTATTCCATTCTAGTGTTTAAAGAGCCTCTGTTAGACCGCAATCATTGTTGCTACAGATTCAATAAAAGTAGTTAAAAAGTGCTTTTGAAAGTCGAAAAGATTATCTGAGAATGTGTCCTAAGGTATTTCTAATAATTTAATTGTTCTACATGAGTATTGCAGCAACATTTTATTACATTTATCATGCTACAGTTGTATGAATGTATCAATCTTATTTAACAAGTTTGGGTGATGTAGTTAGATGCACTTTCTCTATACAAAGTATACAAATCAACAACTCGATGTGTCTAATGTATCTAATGTACTGTATCATCTATGTTGGAGTCAATGTGCCAAAACAAGTTTAGTTTTGACATTCAACATAATAATATACCACTATTTGTGTAAAATCTTGATTTGGCTCTATGAATCTGTCTTTGTACATTTGTACAATTGTACGTTTACAAATAACTTTATTTGTGAGCATAGGTATTATAGGTCTTATAATAGTTATACTGAGTGCTCTAGCGACCCTTTTTGGGTATACAAATATTAAGTACTTCGTGGATGTAATATTTAAACTGTATTCTGGATGGATGAGGGTGTGATGCGCTTTGTCTGTAAAGGGGTCTTCCGCGGTGCACGAGTTAACTTTGGGAGGACTTTTATGTGCTGTTGTTATTTAGTATGTTGTCTCTTTCCTTCTCGTAGAGCGTTCTCTTTCGCTCATCACAGGTCGAATAAGAACGAATATGCCTCGATGTCGTTATTCATAAAATCTGAACCGCGGAATGCTGTTAGATTACTGCTCGAAGATATTGTTGGTATTGTTATATTACATCATTAGTGATAATATTTAGTTGTTTCGATAGGTTTTTGTTTACTCTTATGGTTACTGTATTAACATCACGTAGTCTTTGCTAGAATATATTGTTTAAGACTGAATTGGAAGGCTTGGTAAAGCTCGAATCAATTCGATACTTAAGATTTTGACATATTATTTAGTATTTCATGTTGTATCGCGTTCAACCAATGGGGAATGCGGTTGCCAAACTTCGCCACTAGGTGTCGCTACTAAAGTTGAGGACATCATGTGGTGTGCCATTACAATAACTTTCATTTAAAAATGTCCTTTAATTAGATTATTTCTCACATAATATATTTAGATTTTATACAAATTTTACTTGATTATAACAAAATGCAATTTTTTAGAGCTTTTGAATGTACAAAATATATTAAGTAATTGATTTTCAAGAAAAATTAATAAATTAAATTAATTATTATTATTTTATTAATTTTATTAATAAACTTGCTTCAAAAATAAAAAATATATTCGTGCTACGAAACGAATTTAAGTATGTATTCTAAACACTGAAAACCTGCAGACTCAAAACACAATGTAAATACATGTGTACCTACAGTATAATATGTAGTTCTCTGAAACTTCAGTAGCGCTATCTACCCACAGTTTTGCGCCGTCCTGTTATTGGGCGCGCGCCGTTTTTTATTTCACATTTTTAAGTTTTTAGTGTTCTAATTAGCATCTGCTATACGACACTATGGTTGCGTCAGATGGAAGCCAACCATATACATATATACATACAGAATATACTTGTATAAGTATACACTTGTATAAGTTTTGTCAGACCAGTTTTCAAACCCACTCCGAATGAAAAATGTAGCTACGGTCTTGATCTAAAGATAAAGAATAACTTTTAATTTTTATTTAAGTAAGTACGGTGTTTCGAACTTTGTTATATAGGTATTAAAATACTCATCAATGACTGTCATATAATTATTAGGAAGGAACACATGCTGTATACCAAACGTTATCCTCGTAAAAGTGTCAGAACGATCGTCGAGATGGGTATATTGTGCCTGTATTTTATTGTAAATTAATGTATTAAAGCTTGAAATGTTTAGCGTTTAAAGTAATTTAGGACCATGAAGTATACATACGTTTCCAGTGTATTGTCTGAATAGCAATAATTATGTACGCAGAATGTGTTACGGGCAATTTTATACGACTTATGGTACAAAAATTTGTGCGTAGGCAAAATTTATAAATTACGAATATTGGTGCAATATTACAAATTTACATTTTCTAAATTAAAATATGTCAATTGTTAGATCGGGCCGGACTGGTGGGCCGTCGTGCGTCCAATTTAAAATGCGTAAGTTTTTACATAAATATTATGTTACTATAAGCTTTTTTTATTATATTGTAATGTGTACAAAATCAGTTACCGAATATCATAATATTACGCAATGCAAGGAGCTGGCATTTACAAACGTTTTTATTTTATGTTTACGAAATTTAAAATTTTTAGTGGAATCTAGTCTCCATATGTGTATTTGGTATTCGAATTTTGATTTCTAACGGACGGGGCTTCGAGAAGTATAACTACTTAGATCTACAATCAGAACGTTAGCATATCAGCCGTCTCGAAGATCACGGAACTATTGGGTTGGTAACTGAGTCATTGCCGATATCAAATAAGAAGGAAAATTCTGTTTTTTTTTTAAATATAACTTTATTCAATTAGATACTGCCCGTTCCTGTGGATGACCTTTTTCCATCGTTCTGGCAGCGTAAAAATGTTTGGTCTTTGCTATTAAAAATATAGGTTAGGTGTAGAGTGAATCCATCTACAAAAGCGGCAATGACTTAGTTGCCAAACTATTATCACATGGAAGTGTTTGAAATATATTTTTGTCGAAATAACTCGTTCGGTGCAATAACACATTCCCGTTTACAACATTAGGAATGGTGTAAGTGGTGTATGAGTTGGTATTGTTGTGTTGAACGGTTGGAAGTATTATGAGAAGCAAAACTTTAGTAAAACGCTTTATAATACCAGAGTGTCTGGTCGTGGTCAGAACGCTGGCGGCGTCCTACGTGAGCGATCTGGACGCGAACGCGAAGCGGCGCGGGAAAAATAAACAGTCGATATTGAAGTGTCCTACGTCACCAAACGGACGTAATGTGCGCTGCGGCGCGGCGCGAATTGACGCGAACGCGATCAGTTGGTTTGAACTTTCGCGCTAACTGGATACGACGCTGTCAAAATCACTACATAGTATAAAACAAAGTCGCTTTCTCTGTCCCTATATCCCTATCTATGCTTAAATCTTTAAAGCTACGCAACGGATTTTGATGCGGTTTTTTTAATAGATAGAGTGATTAAAGAGAAAGGCTTATATATGTATTATACGTTCATAGATTTTCTGTAGTGTATTTAGTATCAGTGTGTATAGTATCAGCATTGCACCCGTGCGAAGACGGGACGGGTCGCTAGTAATTATATAAAGCCGTAGCACCGGATCCTAGGCCCTTTAAAAGACTACGATCATTGAATATAGGTCAATAATCACAAAAATGTATACAGCTGTTTCACGGTTGTATTTTTGTGCTTAAATATTAATTTCTGAAATATTTTTTTTAGTCAAAACTACTTGAAATTCGACCTAAATGTTAAATGTCAAATAACATCTTTTAAAATAATGACTGAATATAGTAAATTAACATGTAGTATTTATCGCACCACACACGACGCGCAGCTCTTTAAAGCTTCGACATTCATATCACATAGGCCAGCGATTATCATTCAGCTACTACACGGACAGTTAGCGAGCGCGGGCTGCCTTACAAAATATGTCGATTGCCTGTCACCAGTGTCAATGGTTGGCAGCACGTGCTTAAACTGTAGCTTGTTTGCGAGTAACGGTCGAATCAGCGGCTGTCAACTTTGTGTTTTATATGACGTTATCAAAGTAATACAGATAACAAATCTGGATGAGCCCTTTACCTAGAGAAGGGTTCTCATTATAAATATATACATATTTAAATTTTACTGGAAAAAATATCAATTTTATGTTTTTTTTATCCTTCTAAATAATAATAAATATAATTCTACGCATATTGTATAGTATCCTTTATA
Organism: Carystus phorcus; assembly: GCA_018248895.1. Classification (NCBI taxonomy): domain Eukaryota; kingdom Metazoa; phylum Arthropoda; class Insecta; order Lepidoptera; family Hesperiidae; genus Carystus; species Carystus phorcus. Next base: position 13,350 of record DWJN01001742.1, read on the forward strand.
ACAAGTCAAAATGTAATGAAATGAGAAGTCAAAGGCTTATTTAATTTAACAAAAATAACGTTCGTATGAAAAATTATGACATCAAAAGCCCATCGAGATTCAGCAAACGACCAGACGAGGCAACTCACTGTAGTCAACCACATAACAGTACTTCTGCTGTCAATAGTTTCTCCCCACCGCAGCCTCGCCGTGATCATCCATGTAACTGGATAGAAATATCGGTATACAATACAAACACATAGACATCACCAATCGAAAAGGAATAGGGGATCTAAAGTACTTCCCGAACTGCAATGGAAACTTATAAAAGCAAACTAGACAATGCAATTAGGCATCAAGTTGCCCTTTGTGTCTTTTTCTAAAGTAACGCAAATTTAAATAAAAATTACTCTAATACCATGCGAATACCGTCGAGATTAAGCTGCATGGTAAAGAGCCTAGTAACCTCCAAAAGTCCAAACCACAAAAGAGCCTGAAGCTATAGCCTCATCCCATGTCCAGCTGTACCATTATAAGCAAAAGTTTGCGTCTAACTTTTTATCCCTTAAAGGTAAAAAACAGGTATTTGTTATCTTACCAAATAACAAAATTAACATATACGACTTAAATTATATTTCACGAATTTACAACTCATAGAAGCGTTCATAGTCCGGTGGCTCGCGTCGATCGTAACCGATCGACAGAGTTAACCAACTGCGAGCGCGGTCGGTACCTGGATGGGTAACCGCTAGTGGCAAAAATTTCTTGAGCGTTTCCGTGCTTCGGAGGGCACGTTAAGCCGATCCCAGTTGTTATGAACATAGCAGTCGTCAAGCCATGTCGGAGGTCATCAGGTGGTTTAAATGCCTCCGACACTTGAGTTGGCAACTAACCCCTCCACCAATACGCACTGGAATGGCGTGGTGGAGTATGCTCTACTCCTTAGTGAAAAGGAGAGACCTGTGCTCAGTAGGGGGCCATTAATGTGTTGAAGGCAATTTCTAACTATTATCTCTTGTATATTTAAAATTCCTGAATAGTTTCAAACTATTTCCAAGAACTCTCTAGAAGAGTTTAAGACTATCTAGAAGTGATAAGAACTAGGCATGTGTGATTTTCTCATAAGTAATTTCTAGTCGAAGCTGAGGAGAAAGTAATATGGGAAAGATAAAATTTATGCAGACATTAAGTTGAAACTTTGTTGGAGAGATGCCAAAATAATTTGAACATGGTATTTAGTTGCGTACCTACGTACGTATTTTTGCTTTATTTTAATTGACTCTATAGTTAAATCATACCACGCATTACCAGTCCACTGTTGGGTATAATTTCTGAATGTAACAGTTAACATCATAAGGGACCACGTTGGCAACTGGCCCTTTTTTGTAAGAAACTTGTTGACTAATTTCATATAAAGGGCATGATGTATTACTCAAGCTTTCCTTCACAAAACTTAGCAACGATATTTAATACTACAGTTACATATAAGAGTCAAATGATCTACATATAATATTGTGCTATATTAAAAAACACTTTATCTTTTAGGAATGAAAAACAAATAATATAACTAATTCTTTAAAGAATTTACTTATAAATTACGTAAATCCATTTCTAAAATAAAATATCCACAATTTTCCTGCATAATAAGCTTTATTTCATACAATACTCTACTCCAAAAATGTACTCTGTATTACATTACATATCTTACGATACTTTTGTATTGTGGTATAAAATGATATTGGCTGGTAGTTTATTATTAAGTACAATAGGGAAAATAAACATATTAAAACTAAAATAAACTTCTGAAATGAAAGTCGCCTTTTATAAAATACTTTGAAAGAAATTTTAAACACCATTATAACCCATTATACTTATACTAAAAGAATTATTTTTCATTAACTTGTTTTCAATGAAGTTTCACCTATAGATGTAAACTTAACTCTGTAAACTTTAACTAGCACTGTGCTAAAATCTAGCTTGAACCTAACAATGGTATCTGATGTAACTAACAACGACTGTGAGTACGTGCCGACAGTTAAACCAATTAAAGCACGTAGACACCTATCCAGCACTTGTGGTGTTACACCCCTATTTGATTTCCGACTCACATTTTAATTACATTGTGGACTTTATAAATAAATAGTCTCAAAGTAAACGTTAATAAGTTACCTTGAAAATTAAAGTCGAGTGCTAACAACAATGGCATAACAATGTTATAAAATTAAAATTCATAATTGTTGCAATAACAAGCTTCTTATATTCTGAAAATACTCTTTCTTCTCTATTTTGTATTTATTTTTTAAATGTGCTTATTCTTTTTCAAAATTTTTTCAAAAACGTGCTCGTTACTTAACTCTAAACAATTATTTATTTTTTAACCACAAACAACTCTTAACAATAATTATAAAAACTGTATAAATATTGTCATCACAAAACGAGTCCTCTCGTAATCTGTGATATTTTCATATAAATTAGACTAGTGAAACATAACCATTCCTATTTAAAAGAACTGTGAATAAAAATATACAAAAAATTTCATTATCTGATTTTGTTCAACCGTTTAGGAGCTCAGTAACACATACATATTAAGGTAAAGATTTCATAACGTGTGATAGGTATAACTTAAAAAAGTTTAATTATCGTATGGATACATATATTTCATTTAATAAAAACAAGCGTGTAACTTAGACCACAAAGGTGGAAACTATATTCGTTTCTGTCCGTTAAAGTTAATATTAATTTGAACAGATTTGTTTTCAAACTATAAGCGATGAATGTATATGTCTATAAGCGACTTATGGCTAATCCAGTTGGGGATTATTCAGTACTCCCTTATGCGAATCGTCGAATTAATCACTATAACTATGCGACATTCCTGAGTGGACTTAAATTTAACGATCGGTGGTATTTCTACTAACATGGAAACTGTCCTGAAATATCTTATTTCCACAGTTACTTGGAATTTGAGAAAATCTGAAATCTGTAACTGTCAAAGCTTTACGTTGTTCTTGTTACACATGTATTAATTATAATGATGTCAAGCCAATGGCTTACTACAGGGCCCAAATTTCTCCTCATTGCAGATTGGTGAAGGGGTTAATGGCCAACCCATTATATTCCCTATATAACTCGAACATGGCCATTTTTATCATTTTAAATTATTCAAAGATACGACGTCTGGAATAAGTTGCCGTCACATCCTCATACAAATTTCGCAAATTACGTTATCAAAGCACGCGCTAACCACGTGCCGGTGATCACACGTGCTATTTGTCGCTAACGCTATCAATGGTTATAGCGAAATGCATCTTCACGGAATAATATAGCGAAGGCTACAACAGCAGGAATACTAAATCATGACCACACAGCTTTGATATGTGGTCAAGCGATCTATAGCCGTAATGTCCAGTACCCGTACGCACTGTAGTACTGTATATATAGAGGTGAATGAGACCTTAAAATATCTTTTATATTATTACTAGATGAACCAGCAAACGTTGTTTTGCCATATCAATTATAAGAACTATTTTTATAACCATAAAAATGGTTACAGTGGGTTAACCTTAAAAGCTAACTTTGTCGTGTTTCGCCTGCCACCTGGAGTGCCAGTTCTGTTTTCCCCTCCCTCTTCCTTCTTGGCCGGCAACGCGTTGGTGACACCTCTGGTGTTGCTAATGTCCATGGGCGACGGTGATCACTTACC
>DWJN01001743.1:0-17028 GCA_018248895.1 Carystus phorcus
GACTAACCCTGTCGGAGGCCCGGGGCGGCAAGTGGAGGCCCCTAGTGTAAAAAGATTTTTTTTTAATTTCACATTTGTATGTACTATTGAGTATGTATATCTTATAATTGATGATTGAATTACACTTTCATGAAAAGTTACGAAAATAAGATATGTTTTTTTTCCAAAAAATCATGTAATTGAATTAAAAAAAAAATTAAAGTAAAAATCTTTTTAAAACAAGCTTTCATTTAAATGCCCTAAAAAGAATAAAACGTACTCTAAAAAATATATTTTTTAACTTTAATTTCACGGCTATAACGACGCCATAATTAATTTTACTAAAAAGGGATTAACGTTATCATTAAATAAGTAGAAATTTTATCTTACATAACTTACATTTATTGTGAGAATAGTAAATTAAAAATTTACAGTTATAAGTATTTTTTAAAGATTGCCCTAACATTACTAAATATATATTTTTAATATCTTAATTAAAGTTAATGAATTAAATATCAAATTCAAGCAAGAAGAATAAGCCGCTATCCTAAGTCTAGTTTTCTCTAATGCGCAATGAGCAATTACTGATTCTCAGTACACTTCATATGCCGTTATGAAGCTGACAATTAATCCATAACGATACTATTGCATCCTACATACGTCTACGAAGTAATTTTCTGTAAGCAATAAAATAATATAGTCATTAGTACAAGTTCATTTGTATGAATACATGAGTGTTATTCTCCTAATAACTTATTTATTATCCACTAGCTGAAACCAGCAAACGTTGTTTTGCCATATACATTGTTATTAAAAACTTTTATTTTAGAACTATTTCGATAACCATAAAAATGGTTATAGCGGGCCAACCTTAAAAGCTAGATATACATATGCTGTCGCGGACTTTTATTTAGGACTTTTAGAGGGGAACAATTTTGTAATACATGATTTTTGAGTAACTTTCACCCTTTACTCAGCGTATGCAGCAAAAGCTCAAAATTACGCCGTTTCCGCAATATTTTTTATTGTTGCTCCTCCCCTGTTCATCTTAGCGTGATGTTCTATAGCCTATAGCCTTCCTCCATAAATGGATTATCATACACTAAAAGAATTTTTCAAATCGGTTCAGTAGTTCCTGAGATTTGCCCGTTCAAACAATCAAACAAACTCTTCAGCTTTATATTATTAGTATAGATATAAATTAAAAGTTACGGTGATAATAATTACAAAATTACCAGTTCCTTTTAACAAAAAACATTTGCAAACCAAAATGAAATAGAACCATTTTAAAATAGAATGTAAATCTATGAAAATGCAAAATATTTGAAAATCTTTTAGTCGTAATTGTACTATGCGTGCCATTTAGCAATAGAAGTTCGTTAAAGAACGTTAAACAAATGCGTTCTTCTTACATCAGAGCAACTCTATATTATCCTCATCTAAGCGCCATTAATAAAATTACTCATAAGCGCCGTATGAATTTCAAAAATGTTTCATAAGTATCGCTATAAATTAAACAACATCTAGATGATCAGTGATTTGCATAATTTCTTGTTTTAAATAACCAGTGAAGTCTTCCGCGGCTCAATTTTGGATTATTTACGTAGTATAAGTTATTTGGTTTATTTACGTAGTATAAGTTATTTGGTTTATTTACGTAGTATAAGTTATTTGGATTATTTGCGTAGTATAAGTTATTTGCATCGGTCGCTTAGTTTGCTATTTAGTTTAAAGTTTGACGATTAACTAATCTTGATTAATACTTACCATATGTTCGAGCCATATTTGTAGCAATAAAAGATTAAGCAATTAAAATAAATTGATACTAACAGAGTATATATGCTTTGCTTCAATGTAAATCTGTTCTATTTCGTAAGTGTGGTCACGTGAAGATTACGTAGGACTAACAGTATTTAATCTGCGGCTTAGTTCATAGGTACCGACTTACATTCTTTAACTAAAGGAGACTACACATTATTATTTTTAACGATGATCATACCAGCATCTGCTATAGTTTTTTTCATACGGTGATAAACGTACCTTAAATAAACATGACAGTGAGTAAATAGAACGATATAAGATATTTAACAATATGCTCAGTTCCTGATTGACCACATTTTCTGCGCATCTAATGAGAAATTTCCTAGTCGTTTCTTGAATAGTAAAAATGTATCTAATATGCTGATTTAGCGATTTATTCATGTATTCGGCAACCTTGAGAACAGCTTGTTGCTAAGAGATGTGGCTATTATAAAATGTAAATATAATATAACCCGTTTGCTAAATGAACAATATTTTAAGATGGTTTTAGTTAAACTCGCTAATATCCGTATGACTAAATTGTGTATTAAACAAATTAGGTATATCGTTATGTTAGCTTGCATACTACAATACATATATATTATAACACGGAACTGAATATTATGTTAAAAATCTCGTACGAGACCACATTAATAATAGTTAGCAAATATTTCGCATATTTAACGTCTGTGGAATGTTTTCGTAAGGTGGTTCGGGTCGAGTAGGTACACGGCGCAAATTAATTACCAAAATATTTACGCAGGACGTACGAACTTCTACGGCGCCTGGATTTGAGCTAGATACGTAATAAGAATGCGGACCCGGAGCTTTAAATCAAGGTAAAATGGTGATGTGATACCGCGTGTCTGCACACGTAATGTAGGTGTCGTCTTCGTAAAAATAATTTTTTGCTCGATAAATAATAAGTTCACATACTAGTTTTTATTTTATGCCATTAACTGACGCGGCCGCTTTATTATCTTTCGATATAATCAATTAGTCTTTCGAGTGATATAGTATTTTTGATTGTTTCTTTGAACAACAACAACGAATGTTGGTCTTTGTTGGTCTTGTTGAACTTTGGTCATAACTCATTTTATGAAGGTGAAAATACTATCTTCATCAGTAACAAATTTAAACAGCAATATATTGTGTTTTATAAAATAGATATAATGTTACTGAAATTGTTGTTTATAGAAGTGTTTGACTTACGTTAAGTGAGCTGTAGAGCTGAGAGCTTACCTGTGAGCTTCCTTAGACGAAATAAATAATTTGACTTTGACTTTAAAAGGCCGTAATGGATTCAGTACACTTATCTAGTATGCATCATAGGTTAGATAAGAAAAAGAACTTATGTAGCTCTTTTTGGTATCACGAATATTCGTGTTATATTGACTTCTTTACCCCACAACAATATGCCATTATAAAAACATACAAAACAAACCTAACTTAATTGACTAAATTAGTTACGGTCCAATTGCGACCGCAAATGCGAGTTTCTAGTGACTTTAAAATAATTGCAAAAAAAATTGTTATTAAAATAGTATGTTTATAGAGTTTTGAGTTAAGGATAATTATTATGTTTTTAGTTCAGGGTACTAAAAAATATACCAAACAATTATATTTTTTATTTAATGTAGACATGTAATTCATAACTTATTAACTACATAACTAAATAAAACAAACTTAAGGATTTTCTGGAATAATTTTATACATGTAATAATTAACTGGATTGTGAATTATGTATATTATGCTTATAAATTAAGATTAATTTAAATTCAGGCTTGATCGTATAATCATAGTACAGATAATCTGTTTCAATGTTAAACCTTATTGATTATTTGTTATATCAAAACTGTTAAGATTTTAATGCTTCATAACCATATATACGATTGGATCACATCTCTTTAACAGTCGAGGAAAATTCCTTGACATGTTTTCGCGGAACAAACGGTATTATTTAACTTTTTGAGTATCACGAGTTTCGAAGAAGTCTAAAAGTACAAGGGCAATTATTCAGTAATTTTAAAGTCGTAGATCGTTACATATCTAACGATTTTGAATGACAGGTGATAGCATTAGTAAATACTTAGTAAGCTCTGAATATAATTATATTTACAGATGACCCTTTCAATCTTCAAAACGTCTAAGTCGTCAAACGTCAACGTCAAAACTAATGCCGTGTCGTGTCATGCTATTTATTGTATATGCCTGACGCTGGTAAACGAGCAGACGGGTCATCTGATGGTATGTGATCACCAACGGCCATGGATCACCACGGTTATACCAGAGATGTCACTACCATCACCAACCGGTCCTGGCCGAATGGAGTAAACAGATACATATATTATACTACTTATGTATGTAGTAAACTTCGATACCGTGATACTAATTTTGTCGTAGGAAATGACAACACAACATTGTGCAACGCAGCCGGGTGTTTTACTCGCATACATACCAAACATTAACTATTACCATTCACACCGAAGACTGTAATGATGTAAAATAAAATATTTGGATCATTTTTCTTAATTTTTCTTTACGTAATATTTTTATGTAATAAGCTGCTTCTTCTCTAACATGCCCTGTAATACATTGGTTACACCAATGGTGTTACGGATGTGTGACCGATTGTGATCACCAAGTGTTTTGCTCGTTCATTTTTTATGTACTTAATTTTTTGTAATGTGTCTAAAACATGAAAATTGGCTGTGATTTTCAGTGAGCCAATGTGGAAAAGGAAGTGTATTTTTGTTCTCTGTTTTATATTAAGAAAAAGAGACATTCTTCATTTATGATGTACTACTTACCTTACAAAGTTTATCTTACCTTATCTTAGCCTTAGAAACCACACTTGGAAAAAATGTTTAGATGCAAATCAAAATAAATTGATATAAATTTTAAATTAAAAACAGTTTGTAATTTGAAAAAAAAACTTACTGTTATTTCATCAGAAACTACTATATTACATCATTTAAATTTAATAACACGTTTCTAAAATTAGCAGACGCAATGATACAGACAGATAACAAAGAGATACCAACCAAACAGAAGTCAAATATAAAAAATATTATTAATAAAACTACCGTAGTAAATACCCCGGATAGTAGTTTCTCTCAAACATCTTCTATGTAAATACATCAATCAGTTACAGTCATTATACTTATAGATGTAGTTTGAAGGCATTATATTAAGAACAATAATAGTATGGTACGTGTTAGTATAAATTAACAGCGGTCCATTGATAAAGCAGTTCATTTTCTTCATTCATCTAGAGAACAAGTTACCATTATGCAGAATAGTGACGAAATTTAGCGTATAATGACGTAGGTGGTATTTCCAGTCAAGTTTTACTAGACCAGTAGGTACATAATGTTTTATGAAACTAGGTGCGGTCTAAATACTTCATTGTGTACAGGAATCGGTATGTTGCCCAAATGTTATATTAAAATTAGTTTAAATATATTATCTCTGTATCTTTAGTATCTATATTTAGGGCATATACTACATAGGAACTTTATACATACTGTGTATTCTAATAGTATCCTCCTACTTATTCATGGATTTCGGGTATATTCGTTTTTATTGTTATAGTGTTATTATTCAGATTGTCGGATAACTTTGGATTAAAATCACAGTGAATTATTTGTAACACTTGTATTAATGTTGTGTCTAAGTTCCAAATCGATAAATTTCGACATTTTATGGATTATTTTGAATACGTTTATGGTATGGGAGTATGTATGCTTGCCCCTGCTTGTAATGCATGAACAACGATTAGTAAGTTAGATTCTATATCATAGGATTCTATATCATACGTACATTATCAAAATAGCTAAAAACCTTACAACAAATGTATGGTTGTAAGGTTTTTAGCTATTTTGATAACACTTACCTTCCATGAAACGTAATGTATTTAATAAAGTGTTACGGTCACAGTGTCCAAAGTAACGCTTCAGTAATGCTACTGTTGTTACTCATTTTCTTGTCGATTGTTACCTATTATTAGGTTGTAAAACAAAACAGATCCTTTAATCATCACGAACGAATAATTAAGTTATAGAAATTGTAACCATGCGGTCTTAGGCGACCGTTACGAATTATCTATGATTTTTGCTTACTTAGCTTCTTATGTAGGAAGCTGATGTTTATGAAGCTAATATGAAAATGTATTTATCATTTGAAGGTTTAAAAGTAACAACAGTATTCTTTTTTATTTCAGAGGGTGGTCGTGCACCTTGCTCCAACGAAGGCGAGACAGTGCAGCTCCAAGACGAGAGGCTGGAACAAGTTTGGAGCAGCTGTTTCCATTGTATTTGTAAGGTATTTGTTTGTACCCTTCTAGTTATGAATATTGTATTGCTCAAAGTAGCCACCAACTATAAACTGCCTGTCGGCATACAATTTTATAAACGATCGTTAACAAGGAAACATATAAAAGAATTGTAATATTCCTTAAAATAAAGCGACTTACGCGTGATATCTGCTAACAAAATAATAAAAAAGAACAATTTTTATTACCCACTGTATCCGTGGTGATTTTTCAACAAACTTTTGTCAATACGACCATTTTATTTTTTTAAGTATCTCAAAATAGCTGATTATAGCCCACCGTAAGATACGGCATTACAAGAGTTATAAATTTGAGGGGGCCTAGAGAATAAACCACCACGCTGCTCCAATTTAGATTGAAGGCCAACCCAAGTGTAGGTTTTCTGCCATCCGAAGGCTTCCAAACAACCTGGACCAATGAGTAAACATGCCTTTCGAGGCCCGGAAACACTCAAGAAACCGAAAGAACCGTACTCGCAGCTGCTTATTTCGGTGGATCGCTTAAGATTGTCGTGCGGCCGGGCTATGAGAGCTTTAATTTACTATAATGTCCCTGACTACCTTATGACTTTCTATTTAAAGTATAAATAAATCCTTTTCAAGTATTTTTAAACAGTAAGTATCTACTTTAGTATTACATTTTTTATCCACTACAATTAGTATCTTTAGTAATGAAACAAATGTATAGTTACCAGCCAACTATGTATATTATTGCTTGACGAAACCTGAGGTTAGTAGATGCCAATAAGTATGATGTTGAAAACTCATAAAGTAAATGTAATGGAAATTGTACGATTTAACATACTGGCGGTAAGTGATGAATTGCATTTGTTCAATGGCTTCAAATAATTAATGCAGAATTGGAATTACCGTAGAGCCTAGTAGGTACCTACTGAAACTAGAAGGTTGAAATTTTTCAGAGAGGTTACATTAATAATACAGACAAGTTTAATGGTTGGATTGTGAGTGAATAGGGAATAAAATAGATTTATATTTTGTTTCTATTACCTTACTTGGGTAATCATAATTAGAGGCTTAAAATTATAAAACATACATTTGAAGAATAATACATTTTGAACACATCACAATCACTAAGACTGTTTCCAGATATTATTTTAATTATCTGAGGTATCTATGGGTATGTTAAAAATTCCTGAGTGGTAGCCTGAGTGGATGGATAATTAGAAACACTAATATTAATTTCAAGATATCATATAAAGAGGATACAATTTTCGCTTTTAAGTTCCCTTATTCTAAATCCACACGTGCGTAGCGAGAAATTTCTAAATTTATATTGAAACAGCAAAAGTTTATTTAATCCGTGTCTCGACCAGGGAATCATTTGTATGGACTACTATTTTCTCATCGCCACGCTTATAATCGTCTGTTGAGTTTCGTTTAAAGTACGTTTGAATGCCCACATGGCAACGACTGTCACTAAATAAATTTATCACGCACCGAGTTTAGCATGATAATTCTAACTCACACGTGCGACAAGCTCACACCCAGACAATAACTAGTAATTTGATTAGTGGCCTTCATAGTTTCTGGGAAATGGATGGTTTGTTCAATAGCTGTGCTTTACTATTTTTTGCTTAGAATGAATCAGATATTAAACTTTTATAATCATTTATATACTTTGATTTGTACAAGTAAACTTTAACTACGTCTTTCTTCACTTGTTACTCGGAGTAAATATCTTGACTAGTCTAAAATGAAAATGTAAACGTTTAAACATTTTATATATTAACATAGTGCAAATTAATACAACCAAGTGACGTACCCTTGCCATCAGAGTATGAATAACCAGTTATTCGGATTATGAATTTTATACGCACGTATTTTTCGACGACGAGCAATAAAAGTAACGTGTTTAACAAAGGTTACATAATCGCTTAAGATTTAAATCAATCCCTCGGATAGCCTTAACGGGATGCGATGTGAAAGTAAGGGCCGGAGTAACGTGAGGATGGTGAAATGTTTTCGTGCGCATTACAATACTTTTGAAATTGGCGACATTATGACCGATATGCGTCTCGGACAGGATAAAGTCGCGAGCGGCCGGCACCGCGCCAGGCAAAAACTGTCAACGCGGAACTATTGCGGGTCTGCGACCACCTCCAGTGGAATCCAACGCTACTGTGTTCCAACATTCAACTTTTTGTTCTCCACTACTATTTCTATTAACATTTTAAAATTAATCAAAACGTCGTCTTCGTTTTTATTCAAATGTAACATTCGATGTTTTATATTCTCGTGTACGGTTACTAATGTAACCATACGGTAATGGCTTATTAGAAAAACATCTAATAAATATATTATGGTTGCATAGTTGGCACCGACACGACATCAGTATGTATGTAGTTTGTACGTAAGGTTGTGCACCTTGGTACGTATGTGTGTGGTATTTCCCAGTCGATCTCACCTCGTCGGATGACTTGCGCGGAATTCGAAAGCCCATCGCGAGATTTATCGTTTATTCTGTATTAAAATATACATTTGCTTACCTAATGGCCTTTTTAGTCGCGTGCCACAAACAACAAGAACGTATTGGTGGCCCGTTGATGGATTTTTTTTATTTATATTTTATTCAGTCGGTTTACGGGTTACAACGATGTAGGTGAGAGGTTTTGTCTGGTTTCTATGTGTGGCTGTAAAATGAAATACGTCATGTGTCATGAGCACGTGTAGCGAGTGTGGCGTCGTGTTGACCCGAGGGTGCCATTAGCCTTTTTTTAAAGCCAAGTAGCCGGTCGATAGTATCTCGCAGCTACCGCGCACCGCTTACTTTAATGAGGCATGTCACTTATTGAGCACGGATTACGAGTCACAGCCGTAAACGACTAAATTTAATACTTACATATTTTAAATTTTACGCGCTTCTGTTGTACCGTTGTCTAGAATTTAATTTCTTGTTGATAATTGCAATGATTCGTAAACGTTTCTATGTCGTTTGGAAATCAAATGTAACTTATAATAATAATAAATAACGTTACAAACTCATAGCCCCACACTAGGATATCCTTTGTCGTGATTGCCATGGACAACACAGAAGGACAAATACGCACATCCAGACCGAGGACAAAAATTTAAACTCATCATTCAAATTTCGGTCTCGCTGGGAAACGAACCCAAGGCCCATCGATCGGCGTGGTGACCATTACGTAACGCAGGTTGTCTAATCATAATCATGCATCTGTTTAAATTATTTTAATTATCCCGATTAACTTCGTATTACTCTAGACACCAACACAAAGAGATAAGTCACGAAGCGGACTGGAGATTGTCGTGAAATATTAGATAATAAGGGAAATAATGGTGCAGTTGTAACAGAAATTATGTTAATCTGCCTAATACTGACGGTGACTAACTGACAGACAACACACTGTTTGAACCGATGGACTTGAAAGCTCGAAACTTGGATAGATTGGTTCTTTTATATTCTGAGCTAAAAAAATATATTTGAAAATTCACCGTTTAAAGGGTTATTGAGTGGGTTAAAGTTTCTACGAGTATAAAAATGAATTTCGTCTCAATTTAATGGAATTTGTCTACAGAATACTTCCTTCTGGAAATGCAATATTTCCCCGGAAGAAATCTCGAGAAACAGTTAATATAAACGATCAAGTATTTTTATGTTCCTACTAGAATTCCTTGTCTCCGTTGGCATGGACAGTGATAATTATGAACACCCATGAACAATCATGTCATAGCAAACTCAGTGGTAAATAAATATGTCAATTGGTTAAAGATAAGGGGTCGCTTTTATTTTTATACATTTCACTTATGTTTTAGCATTTTTGGCGTGGTTGCTCGTTATATCGTGGAACCCACTAAATATATTTAATAATAACAATAAATAAAGCCACACACTCATAGCCCCACACTAGGATACCCTGTGTTCTAGGTGCCATTTACATACGCAAAGACTGAGAACAGAAATTTAAATTCATCAAACAAATTTCCGCCTCGCTGGGAATCGAACCCAGAGGCCTTGACATATTTGTTATTTATATATTTTTGAGGAAAGCGTGTCCAGTACCTACCCATTACAGGAAGTTTAACCATCTCGAATTAGTAGAGATTACTAAATAATCTATTGTCGAATTTTATTATTTAATTGTCGAAGATACCTAATTTGGTTCCAAAATCCTGTTTTTTTAGTCACAAAGTGTGTTTTTTTGTTTAGTCACAAAGCAAATTTTTGCTCATCATCATAATATACTTGTCACTAAACTGACCACCGGCGACCAAAGTGAGTATTGTGCGTTCATGTCTCTATAAATTGTACCTCACAAATTGTGTTTACAAAAATATATCTCCTCTCGTACCTTTGAAAACGATGAGTTTGAATATATGACACAATTGTAAATAACTAATTGGTTTATCAATAGTCCCTCGTTTAAGAAAAACCCTACATCAAACTCTTTGCACTTTTGCACTCTTGTACTTATATAGGAAATGGCTAATGCTTGTCACTGTTATAAGATCCTGATTCGAACTTAGTCATACAAGTTTTTATGTTTTTGGCGATCATTATTTTACAGAAGGCAATGTCTTTTACGTGTTGCTGTTTTTATAATGTTGTGGCCGTGTAGTCTATTAATAACCCATAAATTGTACTTTGTAAATTGCTGGGTCAAGTACCTGTAATGATCGCAAACCGCTCAACTCGGCCTGGCAACGGAGGAACCCAAGAATACCTTTGCATATTGCATGCGAAGATATTTCAGGCATATTGCTCACTAAATTGCATTCTCTGCGATATTTATATGGTAATTTGAGTTATCGGTGATATAAAGGGATGAAATAGATAAGCTTTATGTTGAACCTCTTGAGTAATATTGATTGATATGTTGCAGACGAGATTAAAGTTCTTTGCTGCAGGCATAATTTAATTTTGTAGTAAAAATATATCAAATATCACTTAAATTCAAGTTCAGTGGTTTCCGATGGGTAAACAGATACATCAAACAATATTTTAAGCTAACCAATAAAAACAAACAAATAACCTTCATACCAGTAAAAAAATGGTACAAGTAGATAATTCCTTAATCTATTTAAAGAATAAGATTCAAATTTAGTACATATTCATTTTTCATACAGCGGCAATAATTGCATTATAGTTACATAAAACTCTGTGACACTCCCAGATCATAGGCTTAGTACACTAGAGTTAGTACACTACAGCGTAAATTCAGGCAATCCAAACTGCTATCTGTAGCACCCTCTTTCCTAATAAATTACCTTCATTCATTGAATGTATGACCTGGGCCACTTCAAATCGCGTCGCTATTCGTTCTATATTGGTGTTACTCAATTCCTGTATACAAGGGGTAGCTATTCTATGTATTTAGGCACTATTTTATAACTACTATGAAGTAACCTATCGTATTCATGGTTTTTATCTTTCTGAATATTATATCTAATATCGAAAATACTACTGAGATTAGCTTCCTCGACGGAACTTTTTTGGTTTTAAGCATGTTTTAGGCCTATCTTAACACGTTGTCTTTCATCCATGTTTTGCTGATTGAATATTTTTGACTTTAGACATTAATCCCATCGCAGTGTAGAATATTGTTGGGCCAATATCAGGCCGGCTTTACGCTCGGGTCAGGTATAGTGTCGGACCGATATCAGGCTGGTCTCGGACTGATATCTGGCCCGAGTCGAACCAATGTTGGGACCGATCGTGAAAGTGGGTGAGTGGCGGGCGCGGGCGGCACACGCGCAGGTGCCGTCGAGGCCTTGCCGCGAGCGCGCGCGGTATGCGGTCGCACCGGTTCTTCTACCAACGTGGATTTTTTTACACACACATCAAACACATTGTTGTCATGTTTTGCTATGATGCAAAAAAAATCCAATTAAATACTCCAATCAAAATTATAGGTAGTATTTCTAACCGTTATGTTCAGTATAATAGTTGGTACGCCAGCCAGATACTAATGCTATTACGTTAATTAATTACAAATCTATTAATGGACACGGACGTATAAAAATAAAATTGAAGATTTTTTGGAATATGGTCTCACGCTGCTGATGGTAGTCTTATTAGTAGTCGTAGGTTTCACAACGTATCTTATTTTTATTTGCAACAACGTTGTTTTGTTTGTACTTCGAATATAGGTATAACTTCATTTAAAGGGAACTGCATGTTTTTAAATACAAAAATGTGGGAACAGCGGGATCGGGTGTGAAGCTGATTAAGTGATTAAGTACCGCTGTCAGCTTTGCGGATAATTAGGCCCATAAATTGAGTGTAGTAACGGGCTGCAATGCAATAAATTCTGTTCATGTTAATTACATTGTTAAAATGAAACGTATGGAGAGGATGAACTTCGTGTTGTGAACGAAAAAAAAATGTAAAAGGCGTGCCTGATTCAGCGCAAGACAAGTTACGTTGTGTCACTCGAGTTGCGCTTTCGCCAAAATGCGTGACGACCTGACATTTAAATTCATGTGTTCTTTTAACTGTATGATCCGTACGTACATTACAAGATGGTAGATTCTTGACATTATACTACTTAATCATGAACCGTACAAAGACTAAGTTATTAATTGGAATTTTTACCATAATTAAACTGTATTAGGGAATGAAGTACCTCTGTATTTATTATATAGGTACATTAAGATCAGTATAATAATTTATTAACGTTATTTTTTTGTATTTTTTACATAATTTATGTAGGTATGGATCTCGAAGCTAAATAGGTATCTCGATTACCAGTTTTAAAAGCCTAAGTATGACTTATTACACGTCTTTCGAAAGCCGTTATGGTGATGAGTATAATTGCTACCAGAGTATAAGGTTATCTTGTGCATATTTTTTATTTCTTCGCCGGCGACTGATCTGAGTTATGTACGAATACACACTCGCTAAACATTTTAATTTATTGCCTGTAAGTTGTTCATGTAGTTCACTGTGTTTTTATCAAATTCAGTATTATTTTAAATTTTGACGATTAAAAGACAAACTGAAAAACGCATTAAATGGCATTTCATGAGTAAACATTTAAACCCTGAAACCATTTATAGACTTGTATTTTTTTATTACTATCGTCAATTTATCTTGGACTTTCTTTCTTTTGAACTATCAAATTTGCGTTTTACGAATTAGTGTACAAATGTTGCGTACCTCATAGCGAACACTTTTTAATTGTTTAATTTAATCACCAGACTATTAGCAATAATGAATTACGTGAAGGTTAAGGTACGTAGGCATGCTATGCATAAAGGAATTTAAATTTTGAAAGTTATCAATATTCCATCAAGGAATAAATTCAAATTTTTAACGTTTGAACTTGAAAAATTTATATCAAATGTTGAAAATAAAAAAATATATTAGAATTCCTTTATTAATAGCGTACGTACGTTTTTCCTCCTAACGCGTATATTAAATAGGATATATTATAATTAGCTGCCTCTTATATGATACTCCCTCTGTTGTCTGGTCAGAGAATATTACTGAGTTGTTTGTTTAGTCTGAAAGCGGTAAAAATTGTGGTCTGCAGATGCTCGACCTACATGTGGCTCATTATTGCTAGTACATTAAATGTCGTCCAACATATTAATTGTAGCAGAGAGCGAGACGCCAGATCGAGACGGCTCTCATTGACACTGTAATTTACAATCAGCGATAAAGAACCATAGTCGTTGCATATTATAGGTGGATGTGTATTATGTTTTATATATGAGTTTTTTATCGATATCCAATTCAAAATAAGTTTGTCATATAATTATATTAAATTTATCGTATACTTGTGCGTCACTTATTGTTTTTGAAAATCTGTAGTGAAAGAAACTTTTCAGCACGTAATTAAATAAGTACGTAATAAGTAAACTTATAACAATATGTTTAAATGTTTGTTGCGATTAAAAATAGAACTCAATACTTTGCGCAACATAGCAACCTATACATTACAATATACATACTCGTAGCTACTCGCATGTCTTTTGACTAAGTACTATACTTGTGACATAGGAATTTGTCTGAGAAAGGCGGAATGGAATATAATGCAGCCTTTATAATTAGAGTAAGGAAGATTTACTTTTAAAGAGAATAATAAGAAAACTACTTTTAAATAGACCCTTAGTTGCCTTTATATATTGGACATCGACATACATACATATTGGCTAACAGCTACAGTATCCTTTTACCGTACGCAGTCCTTGGCTTCTCGCAAGGAATTATGAGTTTTACAAAAGTTGTTGATAAACATCGAACTTCATTATGTTTCTGCTATGCTAGTACTCACGTGATATTTAAAAAAGATACCGAGAAGCATTAATAAAATAGACGCATTGTACACTGACAAGAGTTAAGACGCAACGGCGCCACGACGCGACCCACACGCAGCCTTGCGCTGTCGTTGCGCGTCGCTCCGGGATCATTTACTCGGCTAGATACAATTACAACCAGTACTTGGGTTGATCCTGATTTAATCGCGTATTTATCGCATATCTTGCAATTTCTAGTTTCTTCACATACTCGTTTCAAGCTATCGCGTGTCATGTTGTTTTGCATTGCAGGAAACGAATTTTTTGTGCGTATGCCAGTCGGTATTGGCCGGTTTCTATTACTTCTATCCTAAGTGCTGTAGCTACATTCATGCTACATGGTAAATGTATTTATTTCTATTACAAAATTGCGTGGTATAGCTCCGATCATCTAGCTTTAACCCATTGAGATGGCCTAGAGCATACTCCACCTTGCTGCTGAGCATCTATTGTTTATAAGTTTATCGTAGGAACCGATCACGTATAAAACTTATTCACTAAAAGTCTTTTCATTGACTAATTTATTATGGAAATAGATGCCATCCAAGTAGACGAGTTAGTGGCTGGCGGACATTGTATTCCATGGACACAAGTAACACCAAAAACACCAAAGCGTTGCGGTTAATAAACCAAGGGAACATAACTATTAAATAGTTGTTACTATGTAAATTAATGGTATCTTTAAAATTATTAACATCTTTGGACTTTCGATTCCGGGGTTCCGGATACAAATATACCTGTATTCATTTATGTATGAATTAAATTTTATTGAACTATCTTTCTATTGATAATATAATATTGATATCACTGCTGCAGTTTCCGGCATTTTCGTTCGCGAAATGGCGATAGACAAGTCAAAATTTACAGCTACCTATAAAAGTACTAACAAAGTAACAATCACTGTAGCGGTGTCAAATTGTATATTGGATATATTTATATTGATCTATGGTTGAAATTACGTATAGGTCAAACATACTTTTTGGAAATATTGCATCTTAAACAAAGCACAGAAATATTAAGTACGAGTTTCTATTTAAACAAAGTTAAGATAAACATATTCATCGCGCCCGACAATAAATGTCACTCACTTATCAGCGTGTCACTCTAAAATCAAAGTAGGTACCGAAAAGTCTTTTGCCAGTCGCAGACGTAATATTAATAGTAGCGTGTGTTTAGTTTGACGCTAAAATGTCCATGAAGATTTTAATTCGTTTTGTCGAAAAAAAGTTTCTGCAATGTTAAATACAACATGCTTAATCTAAATGGATTCATTTTAGTTACTGTTGTTGGATGGTTGCTGAAGGAATTGATTTTAATAAAAATAGAGTACGAAGTAGCTAATGTTCTTAGAGAATACTTTTAATAACCGAGCTGTCAAATAACACCAGGATTGCACTGAATCGATCGTCTAAGAAGGAAGCACAAAATGAGTTAAATTTTGACCAAGCAACTTTTAAAAGAAATGTCTGACGTTGTTACGTCGTCCGATGAAAGACAAAGAAAATTGCTTGACCGAGTGTTGATAAACCTCTATATTTCATAAGTAAAGCTTAGAAGTATTACAAGTAGTGTCCCTCATACCGAACATGGAGTACCGCATTAAAAAAGGTTTTTTTTTCTGGTGATCCAGCCTTTGTAGATGTGTATTTTGCATTTGATTAATGCCTATAGTAACAGTAAATTCGAGAGCGTGTAGAAGCCTTAACTTCCTAATATCTGAATACTTTTGTGTGAAAGAAGCTTTAATTAAAATCAAGTATTCCCTTAGATACGGCAGGTAGTTCGCGCAGTCCCCCAGCAGTCTGAGCCTCTCGCGACTCAAATTATGTAAATGGCAAGATAAAGTACGTTTTAAAATGAATTTTATGTTAACGTCCACGATTAATACCACACAGCGGTCCATTTTTTGCCAGTGACGCGTTTTACGGAGCAATGTGTTATCGGAGAATACTAATTGGTATTAAGTTATGAATTTATTTTTGGTGAATATTGTACCTTCTAAATGTCTTGAAAGCATGTGATAAAATTTTAATAGCTCGAATGACAGACGAGATACATAATCTCTAGTCGTTCACTTTTGTTTTTAGAAGTTGTATAAAGAATATTAAAAAATCAACAATTCTTTGCTATTAAAACGGTATCAAATACCTACTGAATACAATTTATTCTAAGCTATAAAATCACTAACACACGATTTCCTCGTGATAAGTGTAGTTTACATGACTAAAGCAACAACACGAAGACCAGAGTTTTCTTGTTTGGAGTATAATCGAAGGTTTTATTTGTTATATTATGGAATTACGCAAATGTCCAGGAAATGCTCAGGATGTTCTGTCCGCTATCAGTGCTCTGCTTCCCGTTCCAAGCATAGTAGTTGGTAATCGCCAAATCGGTGACGCTTTATGAATTACCATGGAGACGAAATAACATTTTGAAATAATTATATGGTTACACCGTGGACGAATGTTAAGCTAACATGTAAAATTATAAATGAATAAATAAAAATAAATAAAGCAGTAGGTGCCTGTTGTTATAGGTAAATATCAGTCGATATATCATATCATAAGTCTAAGCTAAGAATTTGTAAGACGTGAGTTAGCCATAAACTCCAGGGGACATGGACTGGAGTGATAGCGG
>DWJN01001744.1:0-17019 GCA_018248895.1 Carystus phorcus
GTAGATGCAAAATATTTGACGTTTCATAAGTGTATTTATAAATACCTACGTGAAATAAATGATTTGAGTTTGAGTAGAATCATAATAATAATATGATATGTTAAATCCAGTAGTCGCACTGCCACTGTCTCTAGTATTGGATACGTCAAGTTGTTATACGGGTTAAATCATAAATTATGTGTGGGCCCTAATAACCGTACGAAGACAGAGGGGAGATCCGGGCCAGACCTTCATCGGTCCTTTGCTTGTCGTTCTCAAAGTGTTATAAAAATAATAATGTAACGTACATACAAATGCATAAATCAAGTGATTAAAATAATTTAAAATAGATCCAAAAATTTGAGTCTTTAGTGCGCAATATTAATAATATGATCACACTACTATTACATTTTTTAATACGATTTTTTAAATTCTATTAATGTACTATTGACAAGATATAAAAAATAATAAGGCATAAAACAAAACCTACTTCATTTTTTCTGTGGTATCGACAATATATCGATAATATATTTTAAGTACTAATAGAATAAAGCTATAAATAGCAAGAATCTACATGATATTTTGTATTTATAACAAATATGAAGACCTTTTGGATTTATTAATCATGACGAAAAATATTATCCAAAATCAGAATATCCTTAGAATGTGCACTTTGAGAAACCGTGCAGTTTGTGTTAGAGCGGGACGGAAACAATGTTTATATACCCGTATTCTTCCCTCCTATGCACGAATACGCCACGGTTCCCGTATCAACGACCTGTGCGTTAGCCTTTGTAGAGACCGTAGAAACAACGAGTTCTATAATATTTTCATTTCACGGTCATTTCGTAATTTTTCAATGGACCTTGCTTTCGGGGCGACTGTAAATAAACATTGCGGAAACTATTCTATCGGCATCGACGTCACTAACTGACCGAAAAACTGCTCATACAACGAAACAAACTTTTATCCGGTTTATTCTTTAATCGTAACAAAACAAACCGATTTTAGCAATTAGATAATTATAATTTGTATACATTTGTCTACTCTTGCTACTAAGTAGATATTATGTCACCGTAAAAAATACATCTATTGGGTTTTCTAATGTTTAGAATGGATTAAAGACAAATAATGATCATAATAGACAGCTAATGATCAGGCAAAGGATCAATCGGAAAAACAAACTATGACACAATTATTTAAAAATCTTTCTTTATTCTTTTGTCTGCAACTTTTTGAATATACATATCTGTTTAAAATTTTAAAAATATACCGCAAAATTTGCCTGTAGACATATAATTCAAATTCAGTATCAATATATCTGTGCAGAATGTTAAAAATATCAGCCTGTAGTCATTTAATTCAAATTCAGTGTTTACAATAGTTTAGACCTATTTACAATATTTATATACCTAGTTTAGGCGATTTATAGTATGTATATCCCTTACGCATGAACAAACAAACTGATTGGTGTCCTAAAACTCTCAATTGTTCAGCAAGTAATACGTAGCATTGTTAACAGTATTTCATGAACGGTATCGAATGATATAGATTCTCGATCGGTCGGTCGGCCATGGGGCTTGTCTTCCGAGGAAGAATTATTATGACCTTGTTTATCGACTCTCAAACAATAGTGTTATATATTTGTTTATATGACACATGTGTTTTGGTTCCTCGAATAGCCTATTACGTTTTTTATCAACTCGAATCCCGCTATAGCCTATAGGCTGAATGCGTATTGTGCTATTGTAATTTTACACTGTATTGTTCGTCGAAATGTATACAGCACCCGCAAGTAGTTATATCTAGTTAAAGATCTTATACGGCTTGAAGGAAATAAAAATATCTGATAGACGGGCAGTTTATTATCAATATATTTAAATATAAATATAACAGTTTAATTTATGCGGCTACACTAAATGCAAATCACTATTGAGATAGATTTATGAATGTAAGAAGAATAAACGATTACAATTTGGTATTATCATCACATCGTAGGATATTAGCGTTCTAACTCACGTAGCGTTAAATTTTCGTAGAAAACGTCAAAATGTGTTGTGTTTTATCTTCGCTAGCATTCAGCAACTCTGATTAGAAAGTAGTTAACACGTTTTATGCAACATACGTCACTATTCAATGAATAGAAAATCTATTGCGTACACGGCCAGGTTTTGAACAAATTTGATAGGTGAAACCTGCGTGGTATACTCGAAGGGCGAATCCAAATATACCGGAATTTGCCATTACCTATTATCACGAACAATATTAGCGGATCTTAACTTGTAAAGTATTGAATTACAGCAACATGATTAATATATTTTCAAATTTAATATGGACTACTTTAGAGATCGGTAAAGATGATTCGAAACTAAATATACGTTTCGAGGGAATATGTATACCTACCAATACAGATTTCTTGAAGCAAAGCGAAGGTGGTTACTAGTATAAGATAGCCATTGTACTGAGAGAGGACCAGAGTCTAGCAGTAGGACATTAGTAGATGTATTATTATATGGACGTTATTAGTGGGTGGAAGATGTTGACGAGACGTTTCTTGTAGCACTTCTAAACACAGACTAAAGCCTAATGGAAGGAATCTATCCCTTAATTGAACCTACCGCGAATCAAATCTACCTGTCTTCTATTCAATACCTTAATGATAGCTTGACATGATTATTGCAGTAATGTCGGTAAAAAAATATTACTTAACATTATTATTACACATAGAACAGAGTACATACCACGTACGTACTTTGATATGGAAGGTAGAGGAGGAATGATTCTGAAAGAATTTGCATAATAAGAAACACTATGACTTATAAAAGATGTTAAACATTACACAAACATAACGACCAACGAGTTTTTGGTTCCATAAAGATAAGGAACATAAATCAATCGTAAAAAGATAACCGTTGATAATCAATTCATTGATGTTCAAACCACGAAACTCGTTTGAGCATTTAAATAAATTATAGTTGTATATTCTACGCACAGAGTGCTATAATTGCGAATAAATTTTAAAACAGATATAAGACGCAAGAAGGATAATGATGATCTAATAAGAATGACATGAGAATAACATGTGTCCTTAAGACGCCATTGAATATATCAAAATATGCGAAGAAGCTGTACAAAAGGTTATTTATTCTACTTTTAACTAATCAACAAAAGAATATTACGCAAAGGACCAGTCTTATATAATAAGGAAACTGAATAAGGTCACATTTGTCGTACATTTTAAACTCATTAATTTGAAACCCGACGCGACGAGAGTATAGAAAACTTTTGCAAAAGTAAAAGGCTCAACAAAATCGAGCAACGGCTGAGACGCGGAGCATCTGTCGCACACATGGCCTCAGCAAAGCGAACTCCATGGGATACTCGATACGATCCAATCCAAAGGTGAACTCAACCGCGTCATGTGCTTCAGTTTATAAAATTCGGTCAAGGAGCCATTAGTGTTTACAAACGTCTTATGCAAGTTTTCAAACCGACCAGATAAGCAGTCCCACAAAGAATAGATGAAATCGAATACTAAATACCAGCATCGATGAATTTATAGTCGTACCGAATTCTGGCAACGAATGAACGTTATCATGTCGTTATTAGCATAAACATTCGATTTCTATACAATATGGGCGCCGTGGTAGTCTAACCGAAATCCTAGTGAACCGGAACGCGCATAAGGCATTCATTGTAGATATTGCATCGCAAATTATGGTTGTATGACACGGGAATGAATACCGTAGACTCCGCTCGTAAACAAGCTATACTCCACATGGGTTGGGCATTGTTCAACGAGACCGGACGACCTATAGGACACATTACACTGCGGTATGGAGTTCTTCATTTTAAGGGCAAACATACGACCTCTAACCCCTGTCTCTATTGTCATGGTAAATCGCAAGTAAGTAATCAAGCGAAACGGATTAATACATAAAGTTTAAGACCAAATTATGCATTTCTATTAATAGACGCAATCGGTACCGGAGTAGATAATGTATGCTGAATTCATATCATAAATTATTGTAAGTGAAACCCAGATCAGAGCTACAACGTAGATATTAAATTAATTAATACAGTAAAGTTCAAGGAATTTCAAGATAAATTCGAGCAATTTTAAGACTATTTTAATACCGCAATTTACAACAGATAATGATAAATATGATATAGATAACGAACGATGAGGTTGCCCCTAAATTTAAATACATTTTCGTATATAAATAAATCAATAATCATGTTCCATTGGCCCAATGGGGAATAAATCCACAACTATAACCGTTACTTTAGAACGTAAACGTACGTTTTTAGGAATTCGATTATCTTCTTTTAATGATACGAAGACAAAATATAATTGTACTCCATTTCCGATAAAACAAACAGCAAATAAGATAGCTTAAACAAATGAAGTGCGAACAAATAAGAACACCGATCGTGTGCTGACGGTGACGTCGTTTATCTGTTTTGCAATTGACTCAAGACCACCTCACGTGTGTAAACATGACTTGAGCAAAATCAGCTATCCACTTCATTTGATCCCTACTTATTTTCTTACGTATGAGAGTAGGTGCAACTACTTCCTGGTTAGATAAAGCATGATCCCGCCTCATATAGCTTCCTTCCCGCCGTCTAAAGCGGGATTATATAATGAGTAAACCACTCAGGACATCCGTACCTACATCGCGTGTTTACTCCCAAACCAGTTGAGCTAACATAAAAGGACTTTCTGGGAAGTACCCTTCTGTAGAAGAGTTCCTCGTACCGGTTTTGAACAGTTGCATTATTGTAACCTGTTGTATTGACCGCTAAGTTAAAAAAAACTGGTAGAGGAATGGACAAACAATGAACACAAGACAATTATTATCGACTTCGAAGATTCCTTCGCATGAGACATAATAATAAAGATATCGATATAGTGGACGTGTCGCTAGGATGCATTGTAGTTGACCATATGACGTCATATGTACTATAAGTATATTTATTAAGTTTTGTATTGAGCGTTCAAGGTAATCAATACTAATGGAAAAGGCCATAAAAGTAATAAATGACTACGTTCATTATGCAGCTGTTTAATACGTAAAATAAACCGACAAAAGAACGTACCTATTGAAACTTTGATTCGATTTAAATTTGAGGTCTAACAAATAAGGTTTTACTACTATCGTAGGAAAAGATTAACGACTTAACGATTTTAATCCTATTTAAGCTATTTAACATTTCCTAGATCGCATTTTCGTTGCCTAATTTTATACCAATAAAAAAACAACATGAAGTTGGAATTTTTGATACAGGATATTATAAATATCTAAACATTTAACTTTAGTATACAGGTTCTGTATTTTATTTATATTACTTTTTACGATCAGCTTCGATATATTATGTTTCCGTTAGAAAGCTTAGTCCAAGACAAATCCGTTACTAAACCGACATCTACTATGAGTATATAAAACGTTGAATAAATAACTTGAATTACATAAATAACCTCTCATACTTGTTTTCTTTAAAGGAATTTTGTTCATTCATTTGTTATTATTTATATGTTTTTAACAATTAAAAGGCAAAGATACTATTGTATCGTCCAACGTTTAATTATATGTACTTTTTAAAGTAGTTTTAAAAGAGAGATTTTTTTCCTTATATAAGAAAATAATTGTGTTCATAAATGTAATAGTATTTATAATTGAGACTGGTAAACTGTTGATTAAATTAAGTGTGTATTTTAATTTAAAACAGTTTCATTGCAACGTAATAACATTCCACTATATGATATTCAAAATTGGAACAAGTTCAAGCAACTCGAATGCGTAAGCCGACGTTCGAGTAAGGAAAATGTCATCATAAAGATGCTCAGCGTAAAAAACTGAGTTACTCCTGCGAAGGTCGTTGGCAATGACGCAATAGTTGATGGACGTGTTCTGTATCATACCGTACAATCATTGATAAATCCTCGAGAGGCCGAACGGTCAAGAGTATACGATTGTGTAATTGGGCCTTCGATACGTGTATTTTTATAATAATAAGTATTCCATCTGTTTTATTCATCGCCGCTCAATTGAGACTCAATAAGCATACTATAAGTATCTCGCATACGGATATACGGATAAGGATATATGAATTAATAATTCCCGTTAATTATTAGCCACAATACGCAATGTGAAATGATACGATAATTTTTTATGATTTATTTATTAATTAGCATTCTATGATAACGTTTATTAATAAGTATCTATTAAATAACAAACCCTATTTTTATTAAACTATAAAACACAAGATATTAAGGGATTGATGAATGAGTTACTTTATTAATATTATGTTAAAAGTTATGTCAAACTACAATAAATTTTGCACATTTGTAACATTCCACTAGAAATAAGATTTTAACGAATTTAACCATTTACTGTTACGCAATAAGTAATTAACCTGCGTCCAACGAGCAGGTTGAACGCCATAGGATCTGGAATGATTGTAATGTCCATTCAATGTCATTTATTAATTCAAAATCATATAATAAATGTCAGCTGATAGAGCCGCAAAGCCGCAATAACGATTTAATAGCAATAAACAATTTGTTAGGTACGTCGTTACGAATTGTTATTGCCTAGTTGACTAACTGAGATATAAGTAACCTGTTGAAATAGTTACATTTATTATTATAATATATATAGGAACTATATTACGGAAATCTATTACCCGAACAACTGCACGATCATAAATATATAGATTTATTTTTCCTTTTTCATGCCTATTGCGCCTTATTAGTTGTGATTATGTTAATTCGTAAAAATGTTAAACAATGGGTAATGGTATGTTTTTTAATTCAAAGAAAATATTAATTACTAAAAAACAAAAAAGTATATATAAACAAAGAATGTGCCTACAACAATTTTTTTTTTCAAAAACAAAAAGATTGTTATGGCAAAATATAATAGTAAATGTATCGTAAAATGATAAATAAAAAACACGTTTAGATTAACAAATTACTATTTTTCTCATTTTAGCAATATACATCGCAATTTAAAATTGACAATACATTAATACAATAAACTGTTACTTCTGGGAACCTTAGAAAGTTTTCTACATTCTACATCGTTTAGCAAAATTCCGAAGTGAACATAACAAACTGCAAAATTATACATAATAATTCTCGATATTTTTCCATAGTTCCCGTTTGTTTCGTAGTTATTTGTAATTGGAAACGCATTTAACACATCAATATTTGGCTAGCAATATTAATGTACCATTTCAAACTGTACGGAAGTGTCCGGTACTTAGGCTTAGCAAATATTTGTACGTCTCATAAAAAATATTACCATTTATACTCTGTTATGCAATATGCTCGCAATACCGAGCAACGGAGGATGAACTTCATTAGGCATTAATTAAATTTCTCACACGAGTTCCTGTTGACGGGCAAAAGCGTGTTTCTTTTCCGACACTTTAATAGTCCTAAATTGATAGTACATTTGAAATTGATACCGTTTCTTTGATATTTGGATACATTTAACAGTTTTTAACCAATTTTATACTAAAATATGACAAATTTAAGAATAATAGACTTGACTTTCATCGTATCGTCACTAATTTTTAAAACTTAATGACAATTTTTTGTTACTCGATAAGAGACGGCACGACGGTATTCCTCTAAAATAATATTGAAAGTTTCTAGATTTATTTTCGTATTTAGATAATTACAGTACATACCTTAGATATAGTCATATGACCCGAATAAAAACAATCACGCTTCGATTCTGTTGAAGCTTTGTATGTGTGTAAGACATTTCAGATAAATAGATATGTACATACTTTTTAAAATCTATAAGAATAAGTTGACACGGCCTAAATTTTTTTATAGTTGACCATTACGATGAAATTATAAAAAAAACCTCTAAAATTTGAGCAAAGTAAATTACGATAGTTGTCTGTTATATGTGCCTATATAACATCTTAAATCGGGTGTTACATAAATTTAAGTACCAAAACCAGCACACCTACTTCGGTGTATCTCGGTTTTATATCCCCTTTTCTTTATCGCTACACGTATCAGCCATGAAAACACTGACAACTGAACTTTAAAATATTTTATACACCTTTTACGAGTTCGTTGTCTTTGTTCTATAAACAAGTGTGCACTGTTTTTTGTACGAGCCCAAAAAGGGATTAAGCTTAAAAGGTTTCTGTTGCCATGAAAGATCGTAAATGACCGTTCTCTAGACGAATTTTACCTCAAAGCCATGTAACGTTCTACAAATAGAAATATAAAAACGGCTGTACTATGACAGTTCAGGACAAAGATAATTAAAGAATTGCAAGCTATAAGAATCAGGGTACAGCTCATCTTATTGAAAGATAAGTTCTCAATTCTTGAAATCTTAAGTTCTTTCTTTCTGCCATACCCTGAATATTAACGAAATAACAACTTCTTATCCACTTATAGCGCTGCTTATACAAAAAAAGTCGTACATAATACCCTGATCATACCCATAGAAATCCTTCAGGAAAAGCCTCAACCCATTCTCTATCTATTAAGATAGGTTACAGATGTCCAATTGCCTCTGGCACTTAACAGGTACCGCATGCACGTTTGTTAGCTCAATTCGACTCAAATTATCTTATTGTACATCTTACATGATTACGAGTAACTGAGATTTTAAAATACCAAAGTATAGCCTTGTTCTTCGGCCTGTAGTATTTGTACATTACATTGATTTTTTCAATTAAGATTTGTAAAAGAATATGAGCAATAAAGGGATAGTGAATGTACAAAACGGTGCCAAGGTGGAGTTTCCAAGAGAAGATCGAACATTTGAAAATAAAACTACGAAAGTCAAAAAAGGAAAGCGAAGAGATAAAAAAGAGTTCAAGGGACTAGTTATGCGCATAAATAGCACTATATCATAAAATGGAAAAGCAGAGCATAATCATTACACGTCATTAGAACATGCCAACAAGGAAACGAGTCACGAATGTAGTACATTGTTCATGAATATGAAATAAATTTACTAGGCCATTTAACTTATTGAACGTATATATAAGGCAGGGGCGCTAGAGATCTGTGGCCTGTCTCCGTACGAATTAACCTCAATTGAGTCTCCCGAAGAAGCGCTTCGCTGATTGAACGCTGTGTTAAAACTGGAAGATACATCTTCCGTTTATTTAAATAAAGGTAATAATATTGCATGGTAACAGAGACAAGTATTAAAAACGATTCATTATGTTTTTTTGTAGAAAGGACGTAAGATTACTAAACGGATGAAGTAGAAATAAACCTTAACAAAAGTATACGTTTAGTGACTTAATAACAATAAATTATTCAAACAATATGAGGAGAGTCGGTAACTGAAATGCTAAATGATTATAAGTACTATTTACTTTAGCGATAAAGATAAAAACTATGGTTGCAACGTAGATGTTTTATCATACAAGAAATTTGATAAAGATCCATGATATGAATTCACGAAGCGGATACGATAGATATATAGATAAAGCGAAAAACTATAATTGCCGTGTTTCCCCGCGAAATAAATGACTCAGGCACTTTGAACGAATCTAACAGGTTTTGTAGTGATTTATAATTAATTTATTTTCATCTATGTTTTAAAGCGTCTTAAGTAGTTCAGACCGCAAATGAATCATAAAATACAAAAAGGTTCCCTTGCAACGGAAACATATGTTTGTAGGGAAGAGAAGTTTTTTTATATTTCCTACGACAATCGTCGCTTAAGCTGTCTTATTAATGAACTTGTTGATTACAATTTCTGCAGAGATTTGTATAGAATAACTATCTTTACAAACGATTACATCTAATTACTATGGGATTCTGACATAGATAGGCGCAGTTACGCAAATAGCACAAGAGCTGCTGTCATTCCTGCGGTGATAACTGGTACGCTACGGCCACAAGCATACACTAACTGACACAGTCCATTTACAAGCATATAAAAGTACATTACATATAATGATTAGATATTCTAACCTTCAATAACGCCATTAAAGGAAAATAATACCAATCCCGCAGTTACAACTGGTTTGACTTTTTTGTCTAAGAATATCTTCCTTAAAGAAAAACGGAGACGTAATCTGCCTATTATTTCTGCATTAAGATATTATTAAATAATAATGTACGCTGCCATTCGAGCAAGAACCTAGAAAATTATGTAATTAGATGGTAATATAACTTTATAATATTAAGAATGTTTTTTTATTAATAACGGCAATGCCATAAAAAACGTGTTCGGTAATTCGGTGCGGTTTAATACTAGACTGGTTTGTTGGTTAAAAGAATTTGTTTGGTTTTTAAAAGAATTACAGACTATCTCTTATATTACTAATTGCAGTTTAATTTTTTGAAGAAGACTTAAATTTTTAAATTCTTAAAACTTAAACTGTCTTTGACCAATTCTGAGTTTGTTATATCCTCAATAGAACTAGACCAATCTTTCAAGATGATTTTTCTTTGACATCACACCTGCATCGTATCAATAAACAGTCCTGTTATATTTTTACGTATTACTTGCTACTAAGCCAATTTCTTTAACTTGAAGTAAATGTAAATAAACACA
This sequence comes from Carystus phorcus, assembly GCA_018248895.1. NCBI lineage: Eukaryota > Metazoa > Arthropoda > Insecta > Lepidoptera > Hesperiidae > Carystus > Carystus phorcus. Next base: position 10,539 of record DWJN01001744.1, read on the forward strand.
AAAAAAATAATCACAATCCTATTATTAATTTAGGAGAAATATGATTATTTATATATAGAGATCCATAAAATGTTGTATATTTGTTTTTAGGAAATAATTTTACACAAGATTTTCATATTTCAATTTTGCATTTCCAATAAACGTTCATAGATATGTAGATACTCGTACGTATCGAATTAATATCCTTCTGTTTTAAATTCCGTTAAAAAAATTATGTTTTAGTATAATGTAAAACACATCAAAGTCGAGTGTATTTGACTTTATTCCAAGCCAGATACCCTCGTTAACCGTTTTTAGTGTGTAGATTTTCTTTTGATGTTTATTTTAGAATTGATTAGACGCAGTTTCTGTAAACCAGATTCGTATGTAATAAGTCTTATTACAAGTAATTATTATAAGGATGATAAAACAGTAACCAAGGTTCTTAAACAAAAAGATAACGACAGTAATTGTAACAAAACAGACTGCGTTGTAAATCTTATCGATGATGAATAATAGATAGTTTGATAAGTCGATGCTTTTAGCGAAAACCTGTATTAAGGTAACCAGTGCAATGCAAAGAGCGTTACAATGGAAACCGAACAACAAAAGAAATGTAAAAGACCGGGACTGCAGATTGGACTAAAGAGACCCTTTGCATATAAAAAAGAGGAATGGGTACCTGCTTCTAATAGTAAGGGTATAAACTTTCTGCATTAGATACACGAAATGACTTACGAAGAGATATTGAATATTATAATATGTATAATCGGATGTCTTAATTTAGAATTATTAACAAATTAAAGTTGCTTGACGGTCGTTGACTAATCCTTAATTTAAGATATTAATATTGCAGCTAACCTTCACTGATAGATATCATTTAGTCAATATTAGGAAGTAAAAGATAATTTTAACCTAACTACAAACAACAAACTTAATCAAACATGTTACGCTCCTAGCCCTAAAGAGAATAATAGAGCAGCGCTTCATAAACAGTAAGTACCAAGTACCGCTCTAAGCATAAGGACACATAATTTCACTGACACTCAAGAACTGGTCACATTTATCACAATTGAATTCACTACGAACAGTTTCGAGAGTTTGTTTATTATTAGCGTACAAACGCGAACGAACGTTACGAGCGACGCGCGCGCGTCCACCCTGCAAAGAGTTTCAATACACACTAGTGCATACAAAAGCAAGCATGCTGACTGGTCCCGCCGATGGAGTGGTGTACGATAGTGAATTGAATGTAGCGAACGACTACATTACACACTGACTCACGGAACCCGATGCTACGCTATACGGAATGATTGCAAATTAAAACGAAACTATTGATGCCGTGGGAGCTGAATTATTTGGGGTTTCCTTTGACAATATTAACTATTGAACCGGTACAGCGACTAAAGTATTGGTAATAAAATTCCATTCAGCTATAAACTAGGGTGAGGCTAAGTGTATTAAATTGATCGATTGCAGGTTTTAATCTCCGTAATAGTTGTGATGTGGATAAAATAATTTAATAAGCGATAACGAAGATAGAGCGGTATGACGGCCGGGTCGCGGACATTAACATACACGAGACACTTGTTGCGCAAGTGCGGCAGGCACTTTTGAGGATTTATGGGCCACGGGCTCGTATTACACTTGATAACGTCTACGCGTCTGCGCACACGCGGCAAACAGAACACGACCAACTTTTTGTTTGAACACCGCAAACATATGACAACGGTTTATTAAAACAACAAAACGAAGTAGGCTATCGCACTTTTATTCTTCGAGCAGTAAATTTATCACAAAGGGATTAAAAAGAACTCTTTGGATGAAACAAAAGAAAATATTAAGCCTTTGTTTTGAAATTTTGTTAGTGAAACATATTTTTCAATTCAATAATTTGCGATGTGATTGAGATTTATATTCTCACGCGAATGGAGCAAAAAAGATAAATTTCCCGCGCTGTATCATTAGTACGCAACGTAATTGTGGAGAAGGTAATGCTTAATAAAACATGACAAGCAATTAAATCGGTGTCCCGGTATTACCGACTGGGTAGTATTCCTTTGTTACTTTTGGCACGGTGCCAACGCCTGGCTGCAATGGTAAACATCGCCAAACGTTATTGTAAGAAATCTATGCAAACCACGAAGCAAACCCCGTTGTTTACAAAGCCAAACGCAACAATACATCAATAGCACTTAAGTCTTTCGATTGCAACGAGTTTAAAATAACACAAAGATTTGTTGAGAAGTGCAATATTTTTTTGTAACTTTGAATTTCATAAAGACAGTTTTGGTGTAGACAAAAAAAATTGTCAAGACCAAAACCATAAAAAAATTATTAAGAGTTATTAATAACAAAAAACTTAACTGTTAATTTTTTTTTCTTTATTTACAGCTTTGTTTTGCTTTGCGAACCAAGTAAACGATGTTTGCAAATACATAGTAACTAAAATTGAAAAAAATAAATTAGCGATTTTACAAATGTTTCATGAATGGAGGATGTTTCATGCGTGAAGACATATTTTCTTCCTAAATGACTATATATTGTAACCTATAATTGTTGCTTTAGCTAAATATTATCATGTTGGGATAGATATCCAGTGATTATTGTAACTATACTGTACTTACTATGTAAAAAAGTATAACTCTTTTATCTACATTATTACATACTTCAGATAAAGTAATAGCTTTAAAACATTTAAATAAAATGAGAAGGACATTTTAAAGTGTTCATGTTACGGGATTTAAATGTTTCTACTTTCTTTTAGAGCATCTGTATTCTATATAACCAAAATGAACTTCTTAATTCAATTGCTCTACTCGCGGACGGCGTGACTTTTCTCTTTGCAGATGTTTATTTGAATATCAAATTATTTGAAACAGTTGCGTTACTTCGTATGCGGAAGTGATATCGTTTTAAGTGCATCATTTTAGTAATGTTACTTTCTTTCACTTATTGTCTTGCAGCTGCCCTGTATTTGAGGTTAATACTTGACCTACATTTAAATAAAAAATATATCGGATACGAATTTCATTTATGGTTTGAAAGCCAATATCTTTATCTGTGTTTTGTTCGACTCTTTTACGATATGCCAAATATATGAAGTTATAACTATTAAGAATAGTAGACATTTCGTTTTATAAGCAAAATTGAGGGATAAGTGCTTGACCATAAATTTTAACAATCTAATAACACATAATTTTATCCTCGCCTTGAGTTTAAAAACTATAGATACAAATTACTCATTTCCAAAGATAAAGTTATAAGAAATACGCTACCGATTAAGATCAATTTTCCTTATTTATTTTTATGTCGAAATACTAAAATCCTTTAAGAAAACCGTGTTAAAATTTGTTTAAAAATGCAATCGATATGAGTCATACAGGAAATAGGTTCAATAACAATGACGATATCACTATAAAATGAAATAAGAACAATCGATACATCAAATTAAATAGCGATTGAAACCAATTGGAATAAATCATACGAGTACTCCCGCAATTGGACTGTCCTCTTTTGAATCCTATACGTACCCATTAAAAATTAAAACTGTTTTAATTTGGACAACCGCAACTGATTAATGGAAATTTGTTCGAAATTGACAAATACAATACAGAAAACATTTAAACTGGATATTGACTAAGGCGATATAATATTAAAAAAAAAATCCTTCCAAGAGTAATGATTCAACACAAATTATTTGAAAGTGTTATATAAATATTTTTCCATTAATATTTATACTATAAACGAGTACCTATTATGTTAGTGATAAAATGTTGCCACTTTTACTTCAACCCGTTGAAAACGTTTATTGGGAATCATATTTTTTTTTCAAACGACTATTATAAATGTTGCATTTTGCTCAAGTAATTCCATAGTCTTTCGTATTGATTGAATTTTATAAATGAAAAGGGAGTAATAAATATTTATAATTATTCAATCCGTGTGTACGGCACTGATTTCTTAAACGACTGGACCGATTTTAATGAAGTTTTTCTGTGTTTAATAAATGATTAAGTCTAAACTTTAGATGCACAGTTTGATGCAATAGAAGAAGTACTTTTTATTAATTTCATTATTTATATTTGTTGTTTAGGAATCAAACTCGGTATACCTCTATAATATTATAAATGTGAATGTAATTATTATGAAACTTTGTTCACATATTCTTAGAGATGTTAAAAAGGACACATGATACTTTTTATAAAAAAATATAAATATATTAAAAAAATGCTTTGTTATTTTATTTCATTTATTTTCTTTTGTTGTCTTTTTGCTATCCATGGTGAAATAAAGGTTTTCTATTTCTCATAATGATCTTTGATATTTATTTGAAGGCTTCATCACAAGTTAAGCCACGGGTAACAGCTAGTAATAAATATAAAAGGATGATTAGAGAGCATAAATATGTATCTTGCAAAATAATATACGCCGAAGCCGGCAATTTAATCAATATGATAATATTCCAATACCCGTTACTTGTTCTCTAAGATAAATAATTTACATAATTGTTTCACTGCCAAATTGCTTCCATGTTTCTTCCTTAAAGAGAAGACAACCCTATATTTTCTTTGTGGCGAATAGAAATAAAAGATGAATCAGTAAATTGTACACAAAAGGCTACATGAATCTAAACTAATCCTAGCTCCATCTTATCGTAAACTTATCTTTATTCAAGCTTTGTACACATATTGAACACGTATGCCATGCAACCGAGGCTGGCGTACAAGTCAATAACATAATATATGGTTACCTCAATTGTTAATACGATATAGACATGTATCGAATTTCATTCAACAAAAGCGATATCTAACCAACGATTTGAAGAACAACAAAACAAGACCTATAGCTCTCAGATCGACACGATGGCTGTTCTTACATTGGATGTTTGTGGCATCATAAGGGAAGATCAGTAGGTAAAGTCTAAACTCACAAGACAAATGACTGCCTGCTTAATGTTTTTGATGTCAGTATATTGAATTGTGGATAATAAGTCGCTCTAAATGAGCGATATGTTACGTATAATTGCTATATCTACACTAATATTATAAAGAAGAAAACTTTGTTTGTTTGGTTGAATAAGCTCAAAAACTACTGGACCGATTTTAAAAATTCTTCCACCATTCGAAAGCTACATTATCCACGAGTATCATAGGCTATATTTTATTTTGGAATTCCGATGGAATAGATATCCGTAAGATATTTGGGTTTTGCGGACACAAGGTATAAAAAATCATAATTTATATGGCAAAAAAACGTTTGCTGACTCACCTAGTCCTTAATATTACAAATGTGAATGTAAGTTTGTTACACTTTCACGCCAAAACGTATTAACTGATTATAATGAAACTTTGTACACATATACTTAAAGATATTTAAAAGGACATATGATACGTTTTATTAAAAAATATATATTTATTAAAAAAATGTACTGATGTTTAATGTTCATTTAAGGGCTTTAAAGCGAGCGAAGCCGATGGTAAAAGTAGTTAATATATGTATGTATATATTTTTTACATGAACCATAATACGTAATTGAATCAACGAACTATACAACTGACAAAAAAATACCGTGTTTAAACGACGGACAGACAAACCTTTCGCTCTGTCCGTCTTATTTGCAAATAATCTACTAAATACATAGTTTCTGTATAGGTATATAGTAAAAGCACACTACCTATGTATATATGTACACCATTATATAATGCATAGGCATTATTACTGCATGAATAGTTTTATCACCTTTAATCATCTCCGTCTTACGCCTAAATATAAGACGGAAAACAATATACGAGTATTACAATTATATTTTGAACTAGTACCTTACTTCTTAACAACTATTAATAAAACATATACTTAATATTCCGCACTACTATTTTCAAGTAAAAATAATAAGTTGACATACTAAGTTACTTCCATTTTCTTGTACTATGATGCAGTTTAGTTCTCGCGTTGAATTATTTATCAGGGCGCTGCTTTGCCGAGCAGTAAATTAGACGAACAAAACCAACTACCCAACTCGATTTCATTGAATACTACTTCTTTATCCCCTCGATTTAAGTGGAATAGGGGTCATTAACGATTCTGGTAACGGTTATATCAGAATTCAAAAAAGGAATCATTAATCTCTTCAACATTTCTTCTGATCAATATTGAAGTGACAGAATGGATTTTGGATCGAATGGTCGATAAACGGTACTTGGATCTCTGTTTAATAAGTTTCACAAAACACGAGATTACAGAACGTTTTTAAAATAAACCGATACAGTTTTGAGCATCAGAATGACTGTTTTTGGATTTTACTTTAATAGCAGGAGGCACGGGAATGTAAACAAAAATATTGAGTAAAATCAACCAAAACACTAAACAAAAACACTTACCGCCAGTTTCTGAAAGGCTGGTCAAAATTTCGTTCATACAACACACATACTAACGTGGAAGTTCTATGAAGTCAATTCGAGTTTCTGAAACGTTGATTAGCGAATAATTTCTGAATAATCAT
>DWJN01001745.1:0-17018 GCA_018248895.1 Carystus phorcus
CGTATATTCATTCTATATTCTATTCATTCTCGTATATTCTCCTTTGAGTATGTAAATGCAAGTCATTGGTAGTTTCATAGGTAAATAAAAATCACCAATCAGTGAGATACATTGTAAATTGTAGATTACATTGTATGAATTGTAATTTCAAAATTATTAACAGCAATATAATGTATACCACGTTGCATTAAGGAATTTTATTCAATAACATTACCATATTAATTATTGATATGTTAATTCTATACGAGGCTCTAATTTTTAACGATAATAATATAATTAATATAATTCAAGTAAAACTTATTGATATATAAATAGTCCTATTGAACACCGAGACACAAAGGAAAATGGAACAAAACATACCTTTCAAGTCAATAAGCTTATATAGCTTCTGTGTTGACGTTCCCGCCTGTTTCTTTACACCACTTGTAACATTACTCTCAGTATTACCCATATTGTTTTAATATCTTTAAACCAAAATAAGAAAGAATTTCGCAGGTGTGAACAAGGTGTGATTTATACGATTTCACTAAATGCTGTCTAGTTTCTCGTATTGCATTTATTGATTAAACATTTCAATCGCTAGCTTAGCGACTAGTAGCATTGCAGTATTAACGATGCATCGAGAAACTACAGGTATACTTATATTTTTAAATGATTTACCTCTCTAGAAACTAATGTGTTTTAAAAGTGTAAGAATTTTTCAAGAATAAAACGAAAGGTAACGATAGTACGTAAACTAAAACAATCTTGTTCTCTCTTTATTTAACATACTACTTTACTAGAGACCAACAAATTCAAATATTTATCGAAATGTTTGCAACAGTTATCTAAATTCTTAACAATTTTTTATGTATTCAACAACGTCCTAAAAAACAAGGTGTCTATTTCTTGATAGGATAGTCCCTTATGATTGGTGGGAGCACCCGTCCTTTAGCCTCTTTTAGGCTGGCTTCTCGTAGCTTTCTCTTTTCCACTATACGTTGATGAGTTCGTTTCATTTCGAGAATCTCTTTCATTTCTTCCTTATCTTCATCCTATAACAAAAACAGTCATTATCAGTTAAAAATCAGACTATTTACAGGGATGATAAAATTTTGTTACGGGGTGTGAAGTTGGGTGTGTAATTTTCAAACTTTTAGATGTTCATAAATATCTGAAATCGCCTAAGTTTTCAGTTACGTTCCCAAAACCAGGTTAACATAGAACTATGATGAACATAGAGTTATTAATTAATGCTCTTGAGTATTGCATTGGAACGCCTGAAATATCAGTATCCAACGAAAAATAAAAGATATCTTTCTTTCATTACCGTGGAAGTAACGTAGCATGTGGTATATTTATTATCATCACAGAAACAATAATCGACGAACCTTCTGATTAATCCTCAAGACCAGAGCTCTCTTCCCGCTGGCCATGGGCTGGCTGTAGGTGAGCAGCTGTTTGAGCCGCTGCGCGGGCGGCACCCCGCGCTCCACCACCAGCACGATCCTCGCCCACTGCCGCTGCCACTCGTTGCGGGTCTCCGCTATCTTCTGGTACGTGTTGCCCATCATCGCGATCAACATGTTCACCAGCAATATCGCCACTATTATCATGTATACCACAAATAATAGCTACAATAAAATTAGTTATCAGTATATTATCCTTTTTACTACAAAACTATATATTTTTGTAATCTCTAATATGAACCAAAAAGATTTACAGAACTTCTTGTATTACTACTTAAAAAAATTTAATAGTTTAAACTCAGCTTAGACGTAATCAAAATTTTAATCATTAAAATTATAATTTCTACAATTACTTTTGCTTCAATTTCGTGATCAGTACGTTCAAAAGCACTGTAATAATCAGAGAATGAAGTCAACGACATCAGGAACATAGCCATAATACTCTCCATTGGGGATGGCATGGGATTTGATACTGAATCATCCACACCTTCAGGTGTATTTGGATTATCAAAAGATAAAAAAATAACGTAGTATGCTGAAAACATAAATACCTTAAAACTGTTTATAAATGAATCATTAAACAGACAATTAATTGTTTGTTGAAATAATATTCACATAATGATATCAATAGAACGCACCTTGAGAAAATCCCATTACAAAAACTAAATAGATTGCCACAAATCGAAGCAAATCTCCCATAACCATTCTATAAATCATAACTACGAATGGGCCAACAGTTTTGAAACCGCTGTAAAACAATCACATATTTATAAAATAGCTATAATATTATATTTAAAAACTATACATTCTATATTTACTTTCAACATTGCGAGTAAAACTTTTCAAAGTAATACCCGCATGCAAAGTCACTTACAGCATCACAAACTTTCAGAAACGGTAACAAAAATATTAATCGGTCATATAAACATTTAAAAAGGCCGGAAAGCCTTGCTTTCAGGCTGGATAAGCAAAGTCCCTGTCAACTGAACTGTAAATAATTGAAATTAATTGAAATTTAAATATTTCATACCGGCAGAAGAACAGGAAGTAAGGCGCAGTAGTGAGCATTATTATAACAGCTAAGTGGTCTTCTGCTTCGTCTGCACACCACAATCTCAGTGTAGGCAATATAACCATTAGCAAACACGAAAACAGAAACATAACTCTGAAAAAAATATATAAAACTCTAATAATCTCATTATTGCAAAAATAATATGATTATAAAGCAAAAATTTCTGATGACATACCGAGATGGAACTGTGCTTAAATTTTCGATAAACATTTTTAGTCCAAGGAATCTAGCTTCACGTAAAGCAGCGCCAATATATGCCAATGCTCCTAGCCATAACATAAATTCCGCAGTAATTCTGACCTTTAAATTCGGATTGTGAATTATCAATTTAATTCCCAAAGTATATTTTTTAACATTTGTTGCTACACATTTTTCATGCTAAGTACTCACCTTTCCATGCCAAGTATCTACATTCATTAGTCTACAATCTTCCGTAAAATCCTCCCACCAACCCTCCATCTCAGATTCTTTAGTAGCATCAGTGGCTGAAATGAAAAGTAGTTAAACAATATTTTCAAAAGTATCAGATCAGTGAGGTCCATACTTACGTTTGTCTTTTTCTTTAGGATGACTCTTGAATCGGCCGCATATTGATCCACCCGATTTTGTGCCATTAAGAATTTCAACAACCCCCGAATCAACAAGCTCTGTTAAATTTTGGTTAACGTTGCAGTTCACTGAAAATTTATTTTAAAAATAACAACCTAATGATATTAATACTACACAGATTGCCTTAACAAACTCTTTTCTATCACTTACCAACGTCAGTGACTGATTCAGTGTCATTGACAAGAGACGTGGCTGTAGTATTAATTGCGGTAGAATTATTTGGACGATCTGGAGGTCCCGGTCGTAATGTGAAACATACGATAGAAAAAAGAAAATAAAAAGAAAAGAAAATAAACTGCCGATAAAATCGAAATTTCACAAATGTATCCCACTTAGTTTTGAGAAGATCAATTAACATGCCCTCCAATAATTCTAGATGTTCATCCTTCTCCTGCGAAATAAATCATGAATGTTACAACATAAATGTCGAGTAATCACACTTACCAGATATTAGAGTGATCATTTTGCCGTATTGAAGCGACCTACAATAGTAATTCCAATATCGACAGACCGACGTGTCATAACAGGCAACTGAAGCCGGCCCTCATGCTTGGTCATAGGGCTTCATAAAAGGATTATATCAACAATATTTTTATAAGGCCATTAATATTATTTCTAGTTATTATCTACGCGTGAAGCCTGTCTAACTAGGTATCACCTCTTGCTAGAAGGCAACTGCTAAACGACCTGTCATTTTGTGGCTTGAATGGCAGTAATTCACTCTTCTTGGCCGTTCACGCCTTGATGATATCTATAGGCAATACCACTTATAATCAGCCAGATCATTTGTCAACTATTTATATGATAAAAGTGAAAGAAATATTTAAACTTACCCCAAACACAACTAAATTCAGAGCAGAATCCTTACTAATTAAACCACTTTCTGTATCAATAGTATCTACTTGACAAAGAGGGTAAGCAGCACAAGTGGTAGCTCCTATCTGCCAGTAAATCTCTCTTTCAATATTTAAAATATGAAAAAACAGATCTGTCCGAGCCAGTTTCGCTGCTAAAGTTAATGGTGTTAAGTTTTGAACGTTACGGATATTTAATGAAGCTCCAACTTCATATGCCATATCAAAAGTATTCTGTTGAAAAAATACAGCAGTCTTAAGGTAAGGAATTAAAAGTTTATATTGAGTTAAATTAAAGTTATGTTATATTGCAGATGCATACCATTTTATCGTAAATTATAAGCATATGTAGGACAGTGTTGCCGTTTGTATCCTGTTTGTTAGGATTCGCGCCCCGAGCCAGAATAAGTCGGTAACACTCTTCTTGACCCAGGCATGCAGCGAAACTTAATGGATATTCGCCCCAATATACGTACCTTACAATAAAATAGATCATAAAAAATTTATTTTTAAATATATTGTTAACAGATTTCTTAATTGTTTTTCATTTGGGCTTTGCCACCAAAAACATTTTTAATAATTACCCATTGTAATCTGTATCGGGCTGAACATGGACCCATTCATAATCCTGTGAATCAGAACGTGAAGCTTTCTGATCTTCAGGGCACATGAAATTTCCATAACAACGTTCATGGTAATCTGCTCCAGCGTCTAACAAGAATTTTACCATTGTAGGATCTTCGTTTACTATTGTCAGATGAAGAACGTTTTCTCCTAAAATATAATACCTTAACTTTGAGTAATTAAATTAGACTGTAAAATTTGAATTGTATTGAAATATTAATTACCGTAATATTCATCACCCATGTATATGTCATTAATGAGTTTAGGATAAAACCGCAATAATCGCTTAGCCAGATCAGCTAAAAGTGCCGTGACATTTAAAAAACATAAATGAAGAATTGTCTCTCCAACAGCACCACGCTCCTGTACAAGGTTGAATAGATTAGTACCTAAGTTATATACTAAATCTAATTTGAACTTGACTATAATAAAATAATATACTTTAAGGTCCCAGCAGAGTTCCCTATATGCTGATGGATTGGCAGAGTATTCTTCTTCTGTGACTAAAGGCCAGTCCTTTTCTATGTCAAACTCTTCATCTGGGTTTTCCATACCCCTCAACGGAGGAAGCTTAAATATTAATTAATCAATAATTTACAACTTCTAAAAATATATTAGTAAACCTCTTATTTAAATTACGTATACTGAAAATAAAATCTTCAATTCGGTTAGAATTAAATAAACCTTTTTATACTCAAGTAGTTTTCTACGGTCTCAAGTTTAATAGAATTCGTTTAGTAAGAATAACATCTCGTTGACCTTTCGACTCTTATGATAAATGTACTTGTCTTGTCTTGTCTTGCTTTCATATAATTTTATCTTTCTCTAGTTTTTATTTCTAGTTATTTTTATTTAATTTAGGATATGGCATTTTTCTTTGAACTACATAAATTAGTGAAAATAATAGTCTGTTACATCATGTCTTCTTTACCAGTTTGTGTCTCGGCCGTTCTTTGTTTCTGAACAACACGAGGTGTGATATTGGTATATAACGCCCCGCCCCCTTATTGTAGAGAAACGGTTCCACCTTTGTTTTAATTGCATGATCTATCTCCGCGTATTGTTTATTTTGTACAGCCCTTTTCATCATGTCCACTAAGAGTCCACATCCTGATAAATATACAGAAATAGAGTCAATATATGATTTAAGACAAGTTAGTTTATTTTTTACCGGCGAAATAACACTATTCATTCATACTTTACTTTAGTTAAGACTAACGGAAACAAGAACTCGTTATAATGTAAAATATTTAATATAATGATGTAATTTAATATTATTTTACATTTTTAAAAGCAAAAAAACTGGCGCATTTTTGACATACAAGAGCCTTCTTGAAATATTCATGAGTTATACTTACATGCATTATTTTTTTAAGCGGAATTAACAAAATAAGCATTTTATTTATTTGCATCTTTGAGATAATTTGGAGTGGTATCAAACGTTTTTTTAACTTTCAAAACCTAAATTTGGTTATCTTAAAATGTATCATTAGATAGTTATTACAACTGATATTAATGCATATTCAATGTATTATTTAATATTAAACGCAACTAATACTCAAGCTAATTTGAAAAGTTTATTACTAGAATTAGTTACCTTTTAAATCGATTAGTTTGTACAACTTCTGTTCCGACGTCCCGGCTTGCTTCTTCACGCCACTAGTGACGTTACTCTCCGTGTTCCCCATAACTCAGAATAAAATTTATTGCTTCCGAACTCGTAAACTAAAACTTTTATCCTAGAGGTACCGACTAATCAACTACGGTGATATCGACAAATCAGTGCGGTTGCTGTGACAGCCGATACCACATTGTATGTACGTATGTCGTTCATATCGTATTATCCATACTAAATCGGCATTAAACTTTATTGATTTATTTGATTTTTTGCGCAGCTTCGAGTCTTGTACGGAATAATCCTTTAGAATGGTCTATTGTTAGATTACTAAGCCTGTCTGAGCCGGTGTTTAGTTAGAAAAATTGATACTTAGACGTCCTAGTTCTTCTATTCTATTACCTAACAAATACATGATATAATGATTTTTCATTTGCATTCTTATGTTGACAGAAAAAATAATAAGCTTGTAAGTAGTTATAATATATTCTTATTCAACTGATGTTACATATAACATGTATTTTTAAGTTAATAACATAAACAACTTAGACTAATATAACAGGTATTGCATAAGTGTAATTAGTTCATATCGTCAATTTGAACTTTGAAGAATTTTGAATTTCGGACGAATTTTCGACCACTGACCGGTGTCTCTTGATCAATTAGTCATTTTAATTACACACTCGTGTGTTCGAACTTCGAATCATAAGATACAAAACTTCAACCATACTCAAAATTGATGCACCGAAAAAGAGACCAACCATGCCTCCCACAGATACTAGAACAATAGGAATTAAAATATTTAATAGAAGTTGATAAAATCATTAAATACATGATAATTTTTTGACAACATACCAACCAAATCCAAATTGGAACGAAATAATGTTTTTTGATACCGCATTGTAGGTAGCGAACCCATTTTTATGTTCACTAATGTCCCTTCTTGCTGATGTTCGAAATCTTTTTGTCTGTGCCAAATCAGAAAACTGAATATGTAACTTCTTAGACATTCTCATTCATGAAATAAGTGATAAACAAACAATATTTGCATAACAATTAACATTAGATACATTGGAATGTATTTACAAAAAATTGAGTGCAAAAAATATTAAATATCTAACAGTTGAAAGAGTGCAAAAAATATTAAATATCTAACAGTTGAAAAATACATGACCGTAACAGAAAATTAACCTTTGACCCAAACGAGGGTCTTAACTTTGATTCCAAGCTGCGACACATGTTATGGTAGGTCATTTGTTCGTCATGAAGCTAAATGATGTTAGTTGTGTATATCCAGACAAATCAATATAGGGGATCCTTATGGAGGGGTAAATAGTGGGAACATTTGCTTACTATTTAATGGCTTAAACCCATTAACGGCCCATAACGGTCTCACCTCATCACTAAAGAAGCCTAGAGCTTACTCCACCACGCTGCACCAATGCGGGTGGATGGAGGGGTTCTGTGTATGTGTTACAAATATTATTATTGTAAGTAGCACTTATGAACCCTTTACTAGGGTAGTGCAATACAGAGGGAGCGGATCGATCTGTCTTATACCGACTATAGAATTTTTAAAAGTACTCGTTTAATGTATAAAAGCATTTTAGTGTTGGAAGTTTTTATGCCGACCAAAGACCTGACATGACTATCTACGATAACAACCGATGCCGATAGCTTAAAGTGCCCTCCGAAGCACAGAAGCGTACAAGAAATTTTGCCATGAGCGATTACCTATCTACCAATAGGGCCGCAGTCACTAACTCGGTCGATCACTTAACGACACGAGCCGACAGGATGTAAGAACTTCCATAATAAGTATATTATATACCTTGAAATATGTATGATCGTTAATTCACTTTCGTCGCAAGATGGCCAACAGTCATCGATATCCGGAAACGTGTTTACACCCAACTTTGTTTTATAAGCTGCATGTAAGAAATTAAAATATATTGTAGTTATATTATTCTATGAACGCAAAGGATTTCAAGATTATATTCATATGTTACTAGAACATAAAATTTTGTATCTTATACCTTCGTACGTGACCAAACAATTTAATCCAGTAAAGTTGCAATATTTTTCACAATCTGAAAAATATGAGTCTTAATAAATGTCTGTTATTTTTAGTAAACTTTAACACCGATATTTTAGACATGATTTTATTTGAACAGATCAGTATATTTTACTAGGAATCTTTCCGGGAAGCCTGACTTCAGCTAGCTCACTCTTGTTTGAGTCAGCCAAACGACTAAGCGTATTCCGACCGAGGATTTGAGAACCAGTTTCTTTCCTCTCTCTCCTTTCTTTATCGTTAATTTATAATTATAGAATGTCACTATAATAATTCCGTACCAGGCGTGAATCTATACTCTATACTAATAATATAAAGCTAAAGAGTTTGTTTGATTAATTGTATGAACGCTCAAATCTAAAGAACTAATGAACCGATTTAAAAAAATATTTTAGTTTATGACATAGTCCATTTATGGATAAAGGCTATAGGCTATAAACATCACGCTAAGATAAATAAGAGAGGAGCAGCAAGAAAAAAAAATGCGAAAACGGCAAAATTTAAAGCTTTCCTTGCGTGCGCTGAGTAAACGGGGAAAGTTACTCAATAATCATGTATTACAAAATTGTTCCCCTCTAAGAATTCTAAATAAAAGTCCACGATAGCATAATTATGTCTAGCTTTTAAGGTTAACCCACTATAAGCATTTTTATTTTTATCAAAATAATTCTAAAATAATAATTTATATGGCAAAATAACGTTTGCTGGAGTCAGCTAGTAAGTTGATAAGTCGACTTGCAAATATATTTTTTATGCGTAATAGGCATTAGGATTGTTTAATTTAGGTAGATATAGGTGTTCTGAAAACTCAAACCAAATGAATACACATTCAGATAAAAAAGTATAATATATTAACACAAAATCAGAATTTACATTTGAAACTTAAACTTAAAAATGGCTGCCGTGAAAAAGTGCGTTTTCGATTTGTTAAGTCATTCACGCCTGGTACGGAACACCACTGATGTTTCTGATGTGCGGTTACCATTTACTATCGGGTGACTCGTATTTACGTGAAAAGAACTACGACATATATAATTTGGAAATATTTGAAACTTACAAGATATATCACGTGCGGGATGTATACAACCACAGTAGTCAAACGACTGTTCCGTGTTCTTACTCAAATGACATGCTCCATAAGAATATACCTACAAGTAACGAGTATATTAAAACCAAGTTGGGTCGTATTTTTAGTGCAGAAATAAATAATATAACTGGCTATACACACGGGATAATTGTAAATGGGCGCTTGAGGTATTTCATGGACGTATCGACATTTCCGTACTTCAATATCCTCATACCGGACTTGAGCATCGTTTTGTACCTCTTTCAACGAAAACAATATATCAACACGATCTTCCATTTGTGTTCGAATATCAAATTTGAATTTTGTATCAAGAACGTTCGTTGATAATTCCTCTGTGCTGTGAATTGATATCTGAGAACAGAAAAAAACATAAATGAAGATTAGACCCTATAATCCGCATCTTGCGTTCCTAAGTTTGATATCAGAAAATATTCGACTTAATAAGAAAATCTTCGACTGAATAATTGAATAAGGGATCATAACTTATAATTTGTAAATTAATTATTTATAATTTATTTTTGAAATGAATAAAAAGTTAAGTTTTTATTATAACATTTTATGGTCACCAATATTGTTTATTTTCTTAAGTCGAATATACTAAAGGAAAACGAAGAACATGTTTATTTTGTTTCATCATACAAATATAATTGTATTATGTGTTTTGTTATTTAAAGAATGGCAACTATATCAATAAAATGTATCATTGCTTACTTGAGCATCAGATAACAGGCGAAATGACAATACACCTGGTCCAGTCGTTCTGTTTACAACAAATAACTTTTTACTTCCGACGTGCCTAAAATTATATAACATTTATTACCATTCCTATAATAATAATAAACCTTAGGATTAAAAGGATGAGGGCAATAATTCACATTAGCCAAATGCCAGCCTAAAATTAAATTTTAGTGAATCATAACTAAATAATTAAAGAGTACATTTTACATCACGTCTTAAAGATACGACGTAAATAAGTAATTGGATGAGTATGGGGAAACAATGCTATTCTAACAATATAAATACGTAGTTGCTACAATTTTCCAACATTATATCACTTTTTTTAAATATAAACATTTAAATTGAGTGAAGAACATATTGTTTAAAATAGATTCATTTAATTAGTCTATTCAATATCATATCATAAACCATAATACGCGTAATATAACACGATAATTTGTACGTGAACATACACGTAATGAGAATCAAACATATCTATGTCGGGAAACGGTCTTATCGCACCTCATGATATGAACGGATTATAACAATGTCAACAGACGTGTTACAATAACTGTAAACAATGATTATCTTAACACGAATTATCCAAGTAACTTACTTGCTTTGTAATGAGTTGAAGGAATAACAAGGGCCGTATTCCGAGTCTACAGCGAGGAATTCCTTGCAGCAAGTAATTTGTTCAGTGTTAAAGTTACAAGAAGTTAATATTTCATCGCAAGATAAATGTACCTTAAATAAAAAATGTATTCGTTTAGTGAGTGATATTGTTCTGGAATGTGTTAGTATCAGCAAAGGGTGAGTTTTATTGCTTTTTCATGTGAGTATGGAGTAAATACAATACATACAAAAATTGTTATGTTATGGTGGTGTTGTGTTATGGTTTAACGTTAATTTGTTAGAAAAAAGTCGAGAAGACGGTGTCATATACATGGTTCTTAGATTAAAGGTTTATATCAACGACTAACTTTGTTATTCTATAGAGAAACTATACTAGCGAATTCCAAACGTCAATTTGTTCACTTCAATCCTTAGCTTCAAGCTATCATTGTAGCGCCATCTGTCATCTAAGTCGAGTATCATCATATCATTCGACATTCATCGAATTGTACATTCAAAACGTTCCCTCTAGTAAACGGACGAGCTCATAGATGGATGGTTTCGACATATAAAATATTTATTACTGCATAATATTATTTATTTTATAAACAAATTATTTAAGTAATTAATAAAGTAATAAAGGCTTAAATTATCTCCACCAATCCGCACTGGAGCAGTTGGAGTATGCTCTAGACTTCCTCAGCGATGAGGAGAGACCCGTGCTCAGTAGTGGGCCATTAATGGGTTGAGGCCAATAGTACGTAAAACGGATTAGAAGACAACTCATCACGCGAAATAAGTTCTATTTGGTCACGCTTAATTTGTTGAGACAATTAGTTTATTTTCGTCACGACCCCTTTGACGTGTTAATTAGGGTTACCTCTTAAAACGACGTAATCTTAATAATATTTACTTAATACCTTTATTAAGAACGACCAACTCCGAGGTATAGTCAGCCGAAGTGTTCAACCTACGTAGAATACGTATGTCGTTAAATTTGATATAGTTTGTCGACATCACGCAACTATTAACAGCTAATCGTTACATACACAATACAAACCAACCATGTCTCCATACTGTTGTATCGAGGAAACGCGTAAAATTGCGCTGCTTGATGTGGCGCGCTCGCGGCCGCGACTTACACCGCGGGACAAAGTAATTGCTCTCCTATTAACTTATATTTTTCTCTTCCTTACTATCTTGTGTTTGTATATTTTTTGATGTACGATACAGTGTTTTTGTATTGTATCGTTCACTGTATATTATTTACTAGATGACCCCAGTTGTTTTGCCATATAAATTATTATTTTAAAACAATTTTATGATAACCAAAAAAATGGTTATAGTGGGTTAACCTTAAAAGCTAGACATATGCTGTCGCTAACTTTTATTTGGAACTTTTAGAGGTAACAATATTGTATAGTACATGATTTTTGAGTAACTTTCACCGTTTACTCAGCGCACGCAACAAAAGCTCAAAATTCTGCCGATTTCGCAATATTCTTTATTGCTGCTCCTGTCCTATTCCTCCATTAATGAATTATCTTACACTTTAAGTATTTTTCAAATCGGTTCAGTAGTTCCAGAGATTATCCGGTTCAAACAATCAAACAAACAAACTCTTCAGTGTATATTAGAATAGATATAGAAGTATAGATGATTATATGTACATTTGTTATTCAAATACTTCGTTACTTTGCACCTTTCCTCTCATTTCTTACGCAGCATTTCACCACTCAACAGGAAAGGTTGTCTGTAAGAGATCGCTGTGTAGCGACAATACCGGCTTTTGTTCTTGATACCTTCCTAATTTTCATTGTTACTGATATATTTTAAATGTAACTAATATTTGGAATTTTTCTTACATATTATAATTTACTTACATCCTACTTTTTACTTTTTGCTTTTTTTTTCTTTTTGCTATAATTAGTCCTGACAGTTTAAATGTTAGTTCGTGGTTGCCTATAATTGGGAGGGCACCTAATATGTTCCTAATTGTATTTTAGTTATAAGTGTGTGGTGTACCTTCTGTTGGTATTCCTAAATAAATAAATAAGTAACATATACAATAAGAATAATCATTACTAATCCAGCGATCCTTATGACGAATCATATTAAATCTCCGTGGACTTAACTACAGTCACAATAAGTCACTGCCGGAGATATTTATCAGAGAAGCTGAATAATATTTTAGATTGTGTGGCGTCAACGAAAAAGCTGCTTAAACTAAAATAACCACTTTGGCTCAATAGTCATCAATCCATCAATGTTCTAGGGGGCTCCCAGTGATTAAAAAAATAATAATGATTTAAAATTTTATTTCTATTCTTCTTAACGTTATTCTTACTACTCTTCTCCACTATCATCGCAATTATTGTTGCTGTCAAAACCACATATGGGACTCCGTCTGTCTTCAGTGGTAGCGATCCATCAATGACTGCCTTCATGTTTTATTGTCTTTTAATGCCAGGTATACTAGCGTTCGTTTATTATGTATAATAACTTGTTAAAATTAAATTTCTATTCATAACTGTTGAAATATAAATTCATTCCTTTAATAATCTGTGATCTGTAACGTAACATGTTTTAGTCTATGCACAACATCGATTTACTCTGTGCTCATTACGAGCGTATTGTGTTGTATTAAAAATAAATAAAGTTTTGCTCAATTTAAATATCTTAAAGTGATATCATTTAATAACATCAATAGTAATTACGTATCGCAAAGTTTTGTAGCAAATTTATCTTAAAACCATTTTAGTTCAGTATGAAAACAATGACAATATCGTTCCAATTCATTTCCCGAGTGTATTTCATTTACGATGACGTAACAGGAGTTGAGCTGATCAATTTAGAACTACGCCATAAATTTATCACTTTACCGTTTACGACCTTTGCACTTCAGCGCCGTAAAGTTACAAAGTTGCGTTTGATGCAAGTAACGATTAGCAGCGAGGAGCGAGTTGATTAAGAAAGTTTATGCGATTTTGCGTTTATATTTTATATAACGACGTTATATTATTACCTTACCATCTAGAGGCTTATAATGAAGGCTTTGGAACTAAAGCTTTAGCTACTTAAACAACTTAAGTTACTATAAGTCAGGGACGCTATCTACATACAAAGACAGGCATTACAAAAACATCCGTTTAGACTGAGAACAGAAATTTAAAATCGTCATTCAAATTTCCTCCTCGCTGGCAATCGAATCTTAGACCCTCCGAAAAACGAGCTGGTATTGTGATCGATGCAAAGTCGTAAAAGCGCCAGTATTGGCGCATATAGGCTATTAAAGCAATAGTAGGAGTAATATTAAACAAAACCTTTATAATAAAAATAGTGGCTACACGCGACTTCGTTCGCGTAACTCACCATCCCGCGGGATTTCCGGGAAAACAGACTTGTTAGTTTTATATTAAGATGTTTGTTTAGAAGCTATATCCATACGCGTAGGAGCTTTTCCCGCGTAAGTTCCGATCCCGCGGGATTTCCGGGATAAAACTATACTGTGTTAATCCAAGTTACCCTCTATGTGTGTGCCGATTTGCTTGAAAATCGGTTCGGCTGTTTTTGCTTGAAGGAGTAACAAACAAACCAACATACAAACTTTCGCATTTATAATATTATAGTAGGATGTGACCAGTGTGAACGAGCCTCGTAGCAATATACAAAGCTCAGTGCGTCAATATCAATTAAAAGTGCTCTCGCCTGAAAATGGAAATGGACGCGGTGCAGATGCCAATTTCATTACCGCCGCTGCACGCTGTTGGGTTTGATTCAATTTTAAAATCAGTATTTGGAGAAAAAAATTGTTTGCGAATTGTTATATTTTGACGAGTGCAACTTATATGCCTTCTACCCTAAAGTCCCACTACGGAGCTCGGGTCTCTCCTCATCACTGAGGAGGTCTAGAGTATACTCCAATCCGGATTGGTGGAGGGGTTAATGGCTAATTCATGTTTTTTAAACCGCCCTAAGGCCTCCGACATGGCTTGACGACTGTTATGTTCATAGCAACCGGGACCGACTGCTTAACGTGGCCTCCGAAGCACGAAAACGCTCAAGAAATTTTTGCCACTAGCGGTCTCCTATCCAGGTATCGAGCGCCCGCAGTTGCTTAGTTCTGTCGATTACATAGGATCGACGCGAGCCGCCGGACTATGAGCGGTTCAATTAGATCTATTATGTATACATACACATGTATACTAGGTCTATTAGGTGCATCTAGATGTGACCACGATCTCGCGTGGACTGGTACTTTCGTGTTGGTTATTTGTATAAATATCAACGCTGACGTTTAACATTCTAAATATATACATATAACTCAAAGGTGACTTACAGACTGACATAGTGTACATCAACGCACAGCCCAAACCAATGGACGGAAGAGCTAAAATTTGGCATGCAGTTAGATGTTAGAAGTACATAAAATAAGGGATGAAAGTTTATTAACGCGAGCGAAGCCGCGGGAAAAAGCTGGTTTTAAATATACGAGGATACTTACAATTTTTATATTTTGTACCGATATTTCGACCAAGTATAAGACAGCCTAATCTCAGAAACGGCTTATCCGATTTGAATGCAGTTTTCAGGATTATATGTATTGTGCACTTCACTTAACATTTACCGCCAGTTTCTGAAAGGCTCGTCAAAATTTCGTTCATATAACGCGCCTATTAACGTGAAAGTTCTATGAAGTCAATTCGAGTTTCTGAAACGTTGATTAGCGAATAATTTCTGAATTATCATGCTTTCTGCAACCCAATTGACGTTTGCGATAGATTTGACAGTGAGTTTCTTAATTTTTTCGTTGATCAGCCTTTCAGAAACCGGCCGTTAGTATGATACTCTACTTCGTTACATTCGTACCAGGCGTGAATAAGTTGATAAGTAGACCCAAGTCCATACATTTTTAATGCATAATAGACATTAAATAAATGAAAAAAAAGCCTTTTATTTCTTGCATTACAAATTCTACAAATTAATAGACATTAGGATTGTTTAATTCATAGGGATTTATTTTTATTTAATTATTCTTTATTGTTTCCTAAAAAAAAGGTTTTACAAAGGGCGATGGCAAAAGTCAACCCAGGGTGATGGCGAGAACATGAGGTAGGTGACAATAAATAAAAGTTAATAATAATTGTTTCAAAGTAATTTAATAAGTGATTTGAAATCTGAAAACTCAAAGCAAATGATAGCTCAAAACAAGTGAATACACATTCAGATTCAAAGTATTTATTAACATAAAATCAGAATTTACAGATGAAACTTAAACTTTAAAATGGCTGCTCTGAAAATGTGCTTTTTCAATTTGTTAAGTTATTCACGCCTGTTGCGGATATACATATACTACTTCGTTTATTTGTCTGTTGTCGTTATTTCTCTATTCAACTTCGCGCCTAAGTCACTGAATGATTGACATAAATTGACATAAAATGATTATTTGTTAACCGATTGAAATGAAACCAATACTAAATCTTACTTAAAGCCAATCACAATATAATCCTAAAACTGCATTCAAATTAGAAGAAGCCTTTCTGAGATTATCATGCACAAACATACAGACAACGAAAAAACATTGTTTTGGGTTCTCTTGCGTATCTAGAGGCTTCCCATTATAAATTTTTAAATACATTTACCACGTACAGACAGCGATCAGTTTGTTTTATTATATGTATAGATTGATTGAACCTCAATGAACTAGCCCCACGAAGCTAAATGTTAGATATTAATACGAGCAAATATAATCAGCTTCTAATAATGATGTAGTCTGTGAAGGCCTTGTGACAGAGTAGTTAAACATTATATTATAATTTTCCTTATAATTTTCTCATATGTATGTCGTAGTAGAAATAGCTTTGTTACAACATAACATTAAATAAACTATTTTTTTATGCAGTCAATAATAGTCGCTTTATTAATGGACAAAATATCTACTTCAATTAGATACATTGAATTAAATATTCCGATTCCGAAGTCATACGTATCTTTGCGCAAAATTATAAAACGATCAAAAAATTTTTTTGCGACTGATGATGACATAATAATAACTTGAGCGGTGTGAATTTGAGTAAGTGATAAATTAACTAACCGTGTGACTACATTACTACCCGCCAGTTTCCGTAAGGCTTGTCAAAATTTCGTTCATTGAAAGTTTTAAGAAGTCAATTCGAGTATGTGAAACGTTGATTAGCGAATAACTTCTGAATAATCATGCTTTCTGAACCCAATTGAGGTTTGACAATAGATTTGACAGTGAATTTCTTAATTTTTTCGTTGATCAGCCTTTCAGAAACCGGC
>DWJN01001746.1:0-17015 GCA_018248895.1 Carystus phorcus
GTGAAAGTTCTATGAAGTCAATTCGAGTTTCTGAAACATTGATTAGCGAATAATTTCTGAATAATCATGCTTTCTGCCACCCAATTGACGTTTGACAATAAATTTGACGGTGAATTTCTTAATTCTTTCGTTGATCAGCCTTTCAGAAACCGGCCGTTAATCCCCTATTTTATCACCTTGGGGGTAGAATTGATCGAGATCCTTTCTTACATCTCTTTCAACATCGACCTGCATGCCAAGTTTCAGCCCGATTCGTCCAGTGGTTTGGGCTGTGCGTTGATAGATCACTATGCCAGTCAGTCGGTCACCTTTGAGATATATGTATATGTATATGTCGCCTCTTTACTAGAGCAACGTGACGTCTCATGAAAATCTTTTTTTATTATTTGAGATTCAAAACCGCGACGTCGAATTTTATATTCTACAAAAACCCTGTATTTTTTTATTGTTTTGCGACGGCAAAATTATCAATATTTTAGAATTCATCAACACTTAAATGTTTGAAATTGCTCTACTCTAAAGTTGTGGTTTAAAAAATATCACGTTATTCTTGTAAAGAGGCGATGTATTTAGATGGTATTATTATCTTTCCGCGAAGCCGTCTGGCTAGCTACCACAGCCAGTGCTTTCTTTCTTCTTCCTTAGCTGGCAAAGCATGAGTCTTGCTGATATCCATGGACAACGGTGACCACTTACCATTACGTGACTCGTCTGCTCCTTTGTCGACTAGTTACTTAAAAAATATATTTTATTGAATGTGCATACAAAACGAAGACAGTATTTGCTAGTACTGCAATCTTGATAAAATTAAATAAGTGTTCCGAATTTCAAATGTAAAGTTCTTTTACAGTACTTATAAACGACTAGGTGCCAGCAAACGTTGTTTTGCCATATGAATTATAAGATTTTTTACACCTAGTTCAAAAAACAAAAATATCTTACGGAACCGTAAAGTTTTCCTCTTTATAATATTAGTGTAGATGTAGGAACATTTAAAAAAGTATGCAATCGTTAAAAAAAAGAAAACTAATTATATTTTTGATGATAAAAATTTAGAAATCAATGTTTTCTCGCAGCTATCTTATTTCCTATAATAGTCATTCAAAATGTGAGTATAATATAAGAATTTGTTTCTTTCTAAAATAATTTTGCTACCCTTAAACATTCATTATATCTGAGACCATACATTTTGCTATGTAGTTGCAAATCAAAACAACTCAATAACATTATACGAGTAGCATAACTGCAAGTCAAATTATTATTTATTGATCAAACTTGTCCATAGCTACCAAAAAAAAAGTAAATGATAATCAAAAACATGGCGTAATAATAAGTGAACTAAAACAAAATGATAAAACCAAACAGCATAAAAAAAATACTTCAAATTAAAACTCCGAAACAAGTCAAGTTTATTTATGTTCATTTGAAATGCGGTCGACGAATATCGTATAATATTGTACCCAGTTATTTTATCATTTATTTATACCTAATTAAGTTACTTCTTACTGAATTTAATAAAATTATAGGCTACGGTCGTTAAACTTCTGAGTTTGTCATTCGATTTCAAGAATTATACCTTTCGAATAATGAGCCAATTATTTCTTACGTTAATAAGAACTGATCCGGTAGATGTTATCCTTCAACATAATAAAAAAAACTTTTAATAAGTTACTGCGCTTTACCACCGAAAACTACTTTACCACTTACTGTCAGGCGAGATTGTAGTCAAGCGTTGACTAGTTCTAAATAAATAAAAAAAAACATTGTTATAAATCTAAACCACTAATACACTTAAATGCACACAAAAATTATCTAAATTGTGACTAACTGTTTAGGAGGAGAATAGTGACATACATCCGAAGACAATAAGTATCAAATAATATATAATAATAATATATAAATATATATATAAAGATATCACTGCAAGTAATTGCTAATAAGTAATTGCTTCATTAAACAAATATTAAATTCAAATTCAAACTGCGACTCTATTGTTGATGCAAGTTCATTATAGTACTAGAAAAACAAATACTAAATCGTCTGCATTACTTTATGAAAGTATTTATTATACTGCGCTGACCCCAAGTAATGGGATAAGGACAGGGAGATGATGATTATCGTTATGGGTATAACATCCGTTACTGTATCGCCAAAATATTACCAACATGTTAATAGGCTCGTAATAAAATCATCAATTGTCTGGTAAGATCGATCTAAATTACAATATCAATGCCAATTTTTAAATTTTACACAATGTATTGCAATAAATATTTTCATAGCTTTTACTTATTTATTAATTTGTAATTTTATTCAAAAAAGAAATGTAAAGAAACCAAGACATAGTTGATTCTTGAAAAATTCTAATATTACGTCAGCATCAACATTATCTCAAAAAACCATATATAAGTTGTGAAACATTGTAGTATGTATATGATATTCGCCATATCTCTCTTGCAAATAGGTATCCAACGGAAGTTTTGTTTTACATTCTTGTAAAATGAAAAATACAATAAAAACAATACCTAAATGAGTTAATTAGCTTCCCTGGCAGATTGTTTCCAAGGAAATGAAGATAGAGGCGCTTTGTTGCTACAAATAATTTCATATGTCTATACATATGTATGTACATTGGTTGAACCGACTTCAAAAAGGAGGAATATCCATGTTATAGTGTATGATTTTTTAACATTACACACTATCATTTGTTTTATGCATTTAGCAATAATTAATACACGAAATAGTTGGGCAGCTATTTAAAAATATATCTTATCAGCTGAAGTGACTTTTCATGTCTTCATAGTAGTCAATAAATCTTGAACGTGAAATTTACTTTGTAGCAGCTATTCTCGGAGTTATGATTTATGAATACAGTTAAATACAGTTGTAGAGATCGTCTAGTTTTAAATAACTAAGGAGACATTGGCAGTATTAGCGACGGTAGCGTAGTGTGAAGGGTTCGAGCGCGTGTAGAGTCGACCGCCAAAATCTCGAGCAAGACCGAGAGCCGCGAGCGCATTGGTGCACATCTAAATGGGAAAACGCCCGCGTTGATGAAACATATTCGCAAAGACGCTAATATTTCAGAGGCAAACGTGTGTCCGCCCCACCACTGAATGACAGTGACCCAAATGGTGCGCTAGCGCTCAGTTCCGTGAGCGCGACAGTACAGTTGACCCGTGCGCACGCGCACCTTCGCGTCGGGCGTCCGCGAAGTCCTATTCGCTATCGTTTCAGTGTTATACCATTGGATGTTGCCGTGTACAATGCAGTGAGTGAGCACCGGCCCGAGCGCCGGTCATGTGGCACCGCTTATCGCATACGGATGACCTTGTAAGGTAAGAGGACACGCTAGTACGTGGATGACAATTTTTTCGGACAAGTGTACGAAATTAATCGACAGTGTTCATTTTAATTCATGGACGGCGGCCAAGCGAAACGGCCGCTAATGAGCACGACTCCGTCGCATCTCGAATTTTCTTTTCGTGCATCGTGAGGGCCGCGTGTCGGCACATTGTAGCGAAGCGGCAGACGGCAACAGCGCGCCTGGCAACAAGGAGGCGCATCGGCGGTTCACACCGCGCTGAGCGCCGCCGTCGGCGTCGCCAGCGTGCCCAATGACCACCGGCTCCTCACACTCGCATCCGACCAACCTAACGGAATCAGATTCCTCACGGCCGAAATTCCGCTGCGGACATTCACGCCGCGACCGACTGAAATAAATCGCTCGTTTAACGCAAATAGCACGGCATTGTCGCCATATTGACAGACGGACGGGCATTTCCGCTTCTCTTTTTATCTCTCTCTGCTTAGAGTCATTAGAAAGAAGCGCTTCCTCTGACGTAAGCGTTTACCGTCATACATAATTCCACCGGATGATTACTATGGCGACGACCTGCCACCGACCCACCGCCAGTCCATCGAAAGTAAATTGATTTACATACAAGACGGCGCGGTCGTGAACTGAAAAAAAAATTACCTACTAATACAAAGTCAAAAATTATTCGCTTTTTATACGTGGAATACTTGACCTTGTCAAAACTTCCTACCAAATGTGAATAGATAAATAATTGATTCGCGCATAGTAAAACGCACAGAGGTACTAATATAATAGACATTGTCATTTCCGGTGCCAGTAAACATTGCTAGCATTCAAGTAATGAAGACTTTGGCACTAAAACTACAAAGACTTCCTCGGAAACAAGCAAACGTGTAAATGCGGACGATAAAGCACCTATCATGCGAGTGACGTCAGGCCGCGATTGCGCCCGCGCCGACACACCGAACACCGGCGGAGCCGCGCCGCGAACGCTGAACCTTGCGGCTCCAACTGATAACATTATACTGAATAATACCAAGTAACGTGACACTGCCAAACAAATTATCAGTTCTGCCGACACTGACTAAAGCAAAACGAGTAATATTACTTATGCAGAATTTGACTCTGTCGTCTCCTATTTATAGCAATAACAACTTCGATTGCTAAATAGGAGTACCTACTTATGTTATGTCGCAGATTTTGTCACCATTTCCTAAATATTTTTAATATTAAGTTAACGAATTATTTCCAAACACTGAAAGTAAAGCAAGGTTTTTTTCAAATTAGTTAACTATATGAATGTTTGTTTATGCTGCGTAAATATCCTTCGATATCTTTCGTTACCGTTTATCTCCAGGAAAGTGATTCACTATAATATTGGAATGTGAAGACATCAAAGTTAGCAACGATTGATTCAAGTTTTTAGTCTGTCCGTCGTTTTTTATGCCTGTTGTCAAGCACGATCACACTTTGTAGCATTCCTTTTATTCTGACTAGTGTCTCGACTGCTTCACGTGGCCAGTGTTTTTATGGCGTTTTAACTCTTCAACTTTTATTTTTATTTCTTATATGTGTACAGTGTTGAAAATTATAATTACAGTACTTACACGGGACATTTAGAACTATGTTTGGAGGTCGATGTTTATTAAAAAATCTAAAGAGATCGGCATGATATATCTAGAATATCACCCATGAAAGCAGCTGAGTTACGGCAGTACTATTAAATTGATAAGTAATACCATGGCAGACGTTAATAAAGTAATTATCAATATGATTAAAGTAAAGTCTGAAAATCCACGTAGAGGAGAGATATTTGATAAAGTCCATGTAAATGAATGTCTTGTGCGTGGCATATATGGTTTATAAAAATCAGTTAGGTTAATAAATGACCGGGCAGAGGTTATCGAGCGAGTCCGGTAGGGCGATCGCCTCTGTTCAAGTCGAAACTTGTCGCAAACATGTTACGACAAACAAACATCCGTTCATGAAGTACTGCGTTAAAATAAGTGGTCTCTATAGGATTATATATTCATATAGGAGCCATAAACTTGCCTAGGAGACAAACATAATAAACCTTAATATATTGTTTCATATATAAAACACTCTAGAATAAATATGTTGAATTTCATAATAAATTGGCTCGCTAATAATAATAAATATATATAACTATAATTATTCTTAGGTCATATTTATATATACTCTACGAGCGTATGTAAAATATTCCTTTTTCTTTTTTGGAAGAATCTTACTAATGTGAGCTTCAGTCGTGGTTGCCTATAATTGGGAGGACACTTAATATTGTCCCTATATATAGTTTATTGTCTTAAAACAAATAAATTATCGTGACTTCTTTAGTATAAAATCTTCACTTTTTGTCTTTACTAAAAAACGACAACTTTTTTAACATGTATGTAAGAAAATTGTTTAATATAATGTTTTGCGTGTGAGTGGGAGGCATGGGCTCGCAGCGGCTCCGTCCCCCGACAAACGAATGAGTCATGAGCCGGTTATATGCCTTCTGCATCACTAGGTACGAATACCATCTGTAAAATAACTAGACTGTGACAAGGGAACTAGTCTTAACGCAGTTCAAATAGGTAAGCAAAAACCTAGGGCGGAAAATTGCGCTATACTTGCTTTTCCAATGTATAGCTAATGAAGAGTTACATTTTATTTTTTTATTTATTTAAATTTTATAACAGACAACAAGGCCCATAATATAAATACCTTGTAGACTAACATACATATTAAACTTATATCTAAGTCACTTTTTATCTGCGAAGTGAGGTTATAAGTAAGGTTATAATATAGAACTATTTTTATAGGGTTATATTTAGGGTTCAACTCCGCTGGATTAAGAAACGACGTCTAATTAGATTTGTCTGTTGAAGTTAATGAAGTGTTCCAAAGTTTTAAGTAATACGTAAATTATTTTTTCATTTTCATTTCTTTTTTGATATTTTTTGGCGTCATAATATAGGGTATAAAATAATATAGAAAGAAATAGTAATAAAAGTAGAATATTACCAGGAGTTTGTTTAAGACATGCGTATAGTTTTTTCTTTTAAAATAAATTTGGTTTTCAATAGTTGTATTGTTCAACGCATGATTCTATGACTAATATGATACTGCCAAGATAAGAAGGTAAGTTTAAGTAAACTGTGTCATTAAAAACATGTTTTTTACTATACATCTACTGCAGAACAAAATATTAAAGAAAGATTATTTAACTTTGAAAATTTAAATTCACAACTTATATTTTTATTTGCATTCACAGCAGTGTTTTATACTGATGTAAGTAAAGTGACAGTACCTACAGTAGCCGGTTTAAACGTTGACGTCCATACTTGTATGTAAATATAATAATATGATGATAATTCTAATAATGGTTCTATGGATTGGTGAATTAAACAATCATAAAGCTGAATTTAAATATATCAAAAGAGTTATAGAAAAACTTAATGGCGTTGTATATTTCGTAAAACGTTAGGGCATTACTTATTGGGGAAATTATTAGTAAATACACAAACTTGACCTCTGATGACCTCCGTTAGGGGACGAACTTTCAAAAACTATTTTCATATATTAATAATGGCTCAACATTGAAAAAAAAGATATAGGGGTTTAAAATCCCTTGCGAACATTTTTTTAATAGTATTCCACATAAGATTTTCGAAACGAGTTGCTTTTAGACAATAAATTTACTGATTAAATTACCTCATAATTTGTATCATATTTTGTTTCAATCAATAAAGTTTGCACAAACAAATTGTTATTTGTTAATTGACGTCATCGTTACCATAGATAATCAGTGACCTGTCATAAAGACCTGAGAATTGTAGGGCTTGAGTGTTATCATTGTTATCAGCGTATTAATAACTTTCTTTACTTGTAGACGTGTTATCTGATAAGGCGGCGGTCGTAAGCAGTTTGTTTTCTGATATTAAGCGCCAGGTTATCAGTAAGCCATTTAATTGTTACTAATTTAATTACACATTTAAAATTTGAAGTCGTAAAACTTTCCTAGACCTAGCCTCAATTTGCTTTGGTTCAATCACCATAGCAACCAAAGCAGTAACTATGTTAAGGTATAATCAATACAGAAAAATAAATAATTTCACCTCGGAATAAAAACTGCAAAAAAACATTGTTTAATTAAATACTAACCTGTATAAAAATTTCAAGTCAATCTATTAATTATTTTTGAGTTTTCCAGCCAGAAATATGCAGAAGTTATTTTTTTATATCCATCAATTCTTATTCGAGTAGTGAATATTGGCCCACTTTACTTTCGATATGATCGAATCGTATTGTAGGTTTGAACATTGTTTTGAATTAACAAAATCCCATAATAGCTTGGAACATAAATATTGTACTTATAGCAAAAATCGTATATTTGATAATTATGCTAACAATATATTTTTCAGTTAATCGTACATTCAACAGAAAATGTGAAAATATGTATATATTTATGATAGTATATATTTACTATGACAAAAATTTGGGATATGTATTTCAACATCTGCAAATTCTGCTGTAAAACATGCTGCTATGTTTCGATAATAAAGGAGTGCCAGCAAATGTCTATAAATAAGACGATTCATCTTAATCCCCGTGAGTGGTATCTGAAGCATTAAGTAAATAATCGGTCACACACCCCCGCACTAGTTTCCTGTGTATTAGGTCGCCACAAGACACAAGACAGAAACAAATATCACACACATCTGCTACTCAATTAATGCGTAAGTCTGAAACAGCTAAACTTCAAAGATACTAGACATCAGGAGGATAGTAATTCAACTAATAATTTCAGGTAGGAATCGGAAGGATATAGAGAAATTCAACTAATAATTCCAGCAAGGAATCAGAAGGACACAGAGTAATTCAACTAATAATTCCATCTAGGAATCAGAAGGATACAAAGTATTTCTACTATAATTGCAGCCATTATTTTCTTTTTTTCTTGGCCGACAACGCATTAGTGATACCTTGGTTTGCTGATATCCATAGCCAACGAAGGTTATTTACCATCATGTGATTTGTCTGCTTCTTTGTTGGCTAGTCACATGTAAAAATACCCTAGAATACTCCATTTGGGTTTTTTCCTAATAAAGAATATTGGTCTACAAAATACACTATAACTTCAAATATAATCAATATAACAGTCGCAAACACTATCGTCGAATGATACGATGATATTTCTACCTTGCCTTTTCGAGCTCTCTTTGCTATCCCTCTAAATTATATCCTCCTACAACTATTGTAATATTTCTTGTCGATGAAACCATAAGATTCCGACCACTTCGCATTAATTTAAACATTATTCAGAAAATAGGTACGATTAAATAGAAATGTTATTGTATATAAATCTCTTGGTTTATTTTTAATGAATTATATTATTTTTAAAACTAAAAAGCAAGGCGATTTTAGTGAGAATATGTTCATATTTCCGGACAGAATTTATAATACAATCGTGTCTGTATAGAGCCGTCTGCCGTGTTCCTATACACTTATAAAGCATGAAAATTGTAGCTTAGTAATTAATGGTATTATTGTAAACTATAAATGATTACTACACGTAGTTTTGGCGCCAACGTGAGTGTGGGAGGAGTAAGTACGTCACACAAATATATTTTTGATCTACCTTTGTAACATCTGTTTAGCAATTTAGCTGTCGAAAAATATTTACTTCATACTCGAGAAAAAATATTAATATATAAAACCCTATTCTATTAAAAATAAATTTATCTGTACGAAATTTAAATTAATCATGAATTAACTTCTGTATTCTACGTTTAAAGTTACTCTACAATGTAGCGATTTCATCTCTACTTACATAAATAATAAACAGCCGTACCTACAATTTGTATTTTAACTCTGTATTTTGGGCTCTCCTATATTGTAAGCCTTTGCCTTTTTTTAAAGTAAACAAGTATTCGTATCACTACCAAAGTGTATAAAAAAATTCCTGACTAACATGGTCGAACAGTTTTCAAAAAATGCAAGCATTTTAGAGGTCAGCCTTTAAGCTGATTTAAATTCCATAGCTATTATTCAACCCTATTCTGACAAATATAAATCCAACAAACTTAGGTAGAAGTTGGTGGTTAAACTGCCACATAACAAAAAAGTACCTCAGTAAAAGTGACATCATTATTGATATTTTAACCTTTACTTTTTTTTAAATTCTGTTCTTAAGCTCTATTTTCTAAATCTCACAGTTGTCATAAGTTGTAAAATACTTCAAAGTTGGATATGGCTATGATGTTCACCGAGTCTAACTGTTTATGATATTTTATTGTATTTTTGTTGTAATAGGTTAATGTGCTTTACCACCCTACATCTCCGCTTTCCATCAGATGGGTCTATAGTCCCACTTGACTTGACTAAAGTCAAGTATTAATTATTTATAACTAAGAATGGCTGGACCAATTTTTATCATTTTTGTGTTTTTGGATTTGTATCCGTCGGAAATAGAATAATAATAAAATATCATTAAAAATAAGATTATATTATGTTAAATTAATTGAGTTTATCATTCATTGACTGTTAGGTGAAACGAAGTTCGCCTGGTCTGTATTACGGAGTAATTCAAATGAACCCTAGTGCGAGTGTGAGTTTCTAAACGATTTTGTATACGTCCAGTGATAGATATATAATTTAGCGGTGGATTCTCGTGACCAAACAGAGAGTGTAATGAGCATTAATTCTATCGGTGCGCGTGATTCAGTGGGTGGTGACGTGGGCGCTCGCCGTCAGCACCGTGTCAGCGAACCGGCCACGTCACAATCCACCGTCACTAGTATATTTAGAATGGAATGTGGGGAAAAATTTTAGAATGATTTTCCGGAAAAAATTGGCGAGTCTCCAGTAGGTACCAATTGGCTGGATCACCATATTGCATGACAGGGTACAAGGATGTAAACAAACTCTGTACTTTTAATTCATATTTATCTAACGTTATAGTAGGTGTGTCTGGAGAAAATGGTACACACACAAAATGAAATTAATGAAATTTGCTGCAAGAACAAAGATATCCTAACTAACGGTAATGACGAGACAAAGTGTACTAGTTATCGATATTAAGTTCTTTATGACTATATAATTACATCCGTTTATAAGTATATATACAGTATAATTTTACAAATCCATGGAGGAAACTTTCTTAATGAGGTCACATATTATACATCTGCATCTTGGCAAGATTTTTAAGGTTAGCTAGGTACGACCTACTACAATGATCGGACTACTATTTGATTACTATCATGTGGCTTAGCTGATATTTCAATAAAATATTTCATCCTATTTTCAGCGTTAAAAATGAGACGATGGATATTATATGTATTTCTTATTTGTCTTACTGTTAGCGTGGCACCGTCAGGACACGCCTCGCACATACGACTACACGTACAATACATTATAATCGCTTCATGAATATTTATGTCAAATAATTGTAAATTCCACTTGAAACCATACATTACCTTCCCAATGTTTTAACTTTACATTTACTTTACAATAGCTGTTTGTGTCTGTAACAAACTCATAGAATTCAATTTGATATCTTAAGTAACATATAATAATAACGTAGGGTGTACATCATTCACAGAAATGTTGGTTTACAAAAAGAGATGGCCTCTAGTTGGTTTAAAGTAAATCCGAAAAAAAAAATTGTGTCCATACACAATTATTCATTTAACCCACCCAATTCACTAAGCTGGAACCATACTAGCCCTTAAAGGGATGAATTTTCAAACTATCTCACGTTATTTGTATAAGTAAATGATGTACAAAGTTTAATTCTTTTAGGCCCATTGGTTCTGACTGCGTTGTCTATCTTAAGTATCTACATATCAAATACAATTCCTACATTACCTAAATAGAATCACATACACAAACTCCGTTTGCTAATAATAAATAACAATGAATATTTATGTGATCACAACATTGAAGCATAAGTCGCAGAAACAAATGGATTACCGCGCACTTGTTAGAATAATAGCCCTGTAGTAGCATTGAGTGAGTCCACATTTGTGTCATCTATCTGTGGGACGCCAACTAGCCGTCTTGTGGCTCGTACCGGCTAACGTTGTCATACTATTGTGCATCTCTGGAGACAAAAGGCTACGAATGTTCAATTTGTAGTCAATGACTAGTATTCGGAGATCTGATTCGACAGTTTTGTTAGCACGACCCTTTGTTTATGCAAAGCAGATTTATGAACGTCATCACTAAACAATTGTTTTAAAATAACATTCGTTAACGTATTTTAAAACTTGTAAATATAAATTATTTTAGATTTGAACTAGGCATTTGTTAGTCTTAAAATCAAAATCCATATCAATATTATAAATGCGAAAGTGTGTTTGTTTGTTGTTTATTCGTTCGTTTGTCCTTTCACATTAAAACGGAGCGACGGATCAATGTGATTTTTGATATGGAAATAGTTGAAGGACTGGTGAGAAAATTATGTCACTTTCATGGGACAATACATTTCAATCAAATAAGCGCTATAGATGGCTGTGACATAATAACAGTATGGCATTCTAAAATTGTTTTCACACTGACACCACACACGATGCAAACATTTAAAAATTTTAAGTTGATATTTATATAAACAAAGTAAAATATATACCAAAGTGAAGCAAGGACGGTTTCAAGTTACTATAAATATTTTTCGGAAGAGGCAGGAATATTGTATGTTTTGAGTCTTAACGATAATTATTATTATGTTATTATGATTACTTGTTTAGTTGTAGGTTTTGTGTTGGTGTGTATGGGATGATGTGGTAGCAACAAAGTTCCGTTAAAAAATAAAAAAAAAATATTAAAATAGTATCTTTATACATACCTCCATCTTTGAACTCGCATATACCTTCTATTGGTGGCGTAATCTACTCAGCAACGGATGGAGTAATGGCGCCAGATCTATTCTGTTTGAGGTCGCTGGACTCAGTATTACCCAGTTGAATCCTGTCAGTACTCAGTTAAATACTAGTAGACCCGGACGCGTTGCTGTGACTAAGGTATACATACTCAATTTTGCCAATTAATTACCTTACACCGCCATCTTTTAGAATCTTATGGAACTAATTCTTTGTAAGATATTTAACAAATAATTCGCAAAAAAATAATATTGCGACTATAAATTGAAACGTAAGTTATCCTATCTTTCAAGTTAGATCAAACTGGACACGGTGTGCAAAATTTGATTAAAATCGGTTAAGTAATTTACGAGTTCATCGCGAACAAACACTGTGACACGTTATTTATATATATTAAGAAGACTAGATTATGTCGTCACAAAATGAAAATTTATAAATATAGTATATCAGGTTGCCATTGATCATTGAGGATTTCCAATGTGAGAAGACCATATTGGTAAGAATACACTGAAAATCATATTTATAATTGATAGCCGTGCTAGGAAAAACTTATCTGTTCGATAGACTGTTCAAGGACCGTAAATATTCCGCGACAAAAATTATTGAGCCGTACTGGTGTGACTGACAAGCAAACAACCATCCAAACTTTCGCTCTTATTTTCTTATTAAGATGTATGGACCGAACTCATTACTTAGACACTTCCTAAGTCAAGTCTTCGTTCGAATAATTATCGTAAAATGGAGTATCTTAAACGGTTATTTGTCACGTATTATTATATAGTTGTTCCTTGCATTTTAATATCAATATCTGGTCTATACCAAGGGACTCTCTCAAAGAGTCGTAGGAATCATTAACTCCCATAATTATGTGGAAATTTGAATTACAACATGCTATTTTTATATATTAATTCTTTCGTACAATACTAGATCCACCTTACTTGTTTGTTTTGATATCATGAAGCACTTTAAAAATAGAACGCGGAAATATTTCATGCGGTTCCATTGGTGGCATTTATTTACCTATTATAAGAGTAAATTCCATTTCTAATTTGGAATTTATTTACGTTTTAATATATCCAGCTTAAAATAAAACTAAATATGTTTTCATGTCAGCCAGTGTATGATCTTTTGTTAGTGATCGTGTTAGGTCGGCACGATTGTTGAATCCATATTCATTTTGTATATGTTATGGCGTAAAGTTAGATCTAATTTACACTATAATAGAATCCGAGGTGTGAAGTTATTTATAATTATTTATTTATAAACCAAAATGATATAAAACGTCTATACGGATCTAAATGTTTTTAAATATAAATTTAGTAGCATGTTTCGTTGCAGAAATAGGATACCTTCGAAATAACATAAAAATTCTCTTAACTCCCTATACTACGGGAATTAGTAATATCTTGAAACAGTGATTCTAATTGCATAATTATGAAACTTGTGGCTTCTATTTTAATTATAATTTCGTAAAAAAAAACTAGAAAACGAAAATATATTTTCTATTATCTTCTGTATTTTCATAATTAAAACCACAAACAAATTATTTCCATATTTAATTTAAACAAAAATATTCCTCAGTGTACCTATACAGTTATAGGACAAATTGTCAAACTTTCTCAATCGCAATTGCCTCATAAATTTAGATTTTGCTTTAGTGCTTCAGTCAGAACATGAATTTTTATATAAAAGATAAACAACTTTTATAAATCACGCTAAAATTATGGCAATAACCGAATCTAAACTCATTAATTTGTGACATAGAAATAGACATCTTTATACTTTTTTTACACTATATAAGTTAATGCTTGACTACTATCCTGCCTGATGGTAAGCAGAGATGCAGCCTTGGATGTTGAGCGCACTAACTTAGAAAATGCCTATTCACATGCCTTGAAGACATCTACATTATAACCATAACAATTAATAAATTGGACCCTGTTAAGCAGAAAAGATCCAGTCAACATATTATATGAAATCAAGTTACATACATAATCTACTAATCAAGTTTTTCAGGAATAACAGAAATGCTACCAATGAAAATGCACTATTATATTACTTTAAAAAAATGTACATGTTATGTTTCATGACACCGCTGTTTTTCAAAAAGGTAGATTTACTCAAAATAACAAAAATGCTGATGGATCTTTTCTGCTCAACATGGTCCAATTATTCATCGAATATAACTCATAGGGATTTATTTACATTTATAAGCAAATACTCTTCCCTTAGTTTTACTCGTATTATTAAGAATACAATTCGTTGTTATCCGACAAAGGCGCATGTATTTTTAATTCTCGATTGTATTTACTTACTCATTAAGTTCCCAAGTCAAGTATCAAACGGTTTTTTTTAATGATACTCAATATAATGATTATTGATTTTGTAGGAAAATTGTTTTAATAACGAGTAACTATATAATTTAACCAAAACAAATAAAATTTAAACATAGTTAAAAGTTAATGCGTTCACCATCTTAGACGTCTTCATCACGTGGGGTTGATTTCAAGCATTAACTTATCTTTATATATAAAAATGAATGTTAGTCTGTATGTCCTTTATAGACTCTGAAATGAAAGGAGATAGAGCATCGAGATCTTTAGCAAATTTCTTAGGATTCTGTTCAGAATGATAAAGGTTTTTTGGTACCAAAATTATATCGATGGTTGATTTATAAATATGCAGATTTTTGGTTTTTTTAATATGCGTAGCAACGCGCGCTGAGTACAACTAGTATTAAATAAAAAAAAGTTATTAATATAATTGTTTAGACTAATATAATTTCAAAATATTAATATTTCTTATTATTCTATACTTACTAAAAATATTAAAAAATATATACATAATTAAAAACGTACAGTTGTATCAATAAACATCGACATGAAATCAATTTATTTTTTTAGTTATACCTTCCCTATAATATCTACTTTCGCAATACCAAGAGCAGCTCAAGCTATTCGAATAATCAATAAAGTATCTTAGACAGTATTTCCCCCGATCGAAATTTCAGAACCATTCACCGGAGGGTCCGGCCCTTCATCTTTGCTCACGACTTGACTTACAACGAGGGACCGTGGGGTACAAAACGGGGGTCGTTTGAATTTATCGGCTACGCGTGTTCCAGCGAAACAGAGGTTCGATCAACGAATTAATATAATGGCGTGCTTCAAACCCGTGTTTGTACATCTACTGAGATGTATAACTTTAAATTATTACGTCAGGGTCTTTCCAACAATTCGTCATTATCACCGATGGCTAGGATTCCTTTAAACCTAATGGAGTGTAGACAAGTTATAAATTAATATAAACAGCACGGTGCAAAAGATAGTAAGCAAAATTGTGTCAAAATGATGTATCGATCAAATCGTTCCTTATTATTCATCATTATCAACTTATGGTAAACATAAATGTATACATAATTATGAGACATGACAATCACCACCTATCGAATAACGAATAATCCATATTGGTAGGTACACGCAATAAAACGTTATGAAGTAACTAACACACTTAAAAATAATACAGTGAATTTGAAAACCTCCTTTTTATAAATTGTATTAAGTTAGAAACGTGTATGTCTTTGATTATACTTCTACTAGTTTTTACAAACGACTTTGCTCGCGTTGAAGACCTTAAATAACAAAGATCTTTACATATATCTATATTTTTTAAAACATATCCTATGTCCTTTTTAATGCCTTTTTTATGATCATTACAATTTTAATAAAAAGTATACTTCAACCTTTTTAATGCCTCTAAGAATATGTGCAAATTTCCATGGTAATCGGTCGAGTAGTTTGGGCGTGGAAGCGCAACAAACAAACTTACATTCACATTTAAAGATACGTAGATAGTAACACACATTTTCTTGGGTAGACGATATTCATGCGGTATCAGGCGAAGTGAAACAGACAGACCATTTAATAACCAACGCAGTATCCGTCAAAAGATTGCGATAGACGTTGTTTGTTAATGCATTACTTCACTGAAGATGCTACAAGATTAATGTTTTGTTCTGTATTTGTTCATAAATTCTAAATTGTATTGTCAATATTTTTCATTAGGAATGGCGATTTATTACAGAGAGAAACTACTAATTGTAACATTGCTTTTGCACAAAACATGCTTGGGCATGAGTATAAGTAGTAATATCTAAGTGCTTCCTGTAATTGTGAGTTCGAAAAAAAACTCCTTGGGAGTTTCTTGCCGCTTCCTCTACTAGGGCCACTCATCGTAGGGCTTGGTTGAAGCGATGGCGTAGTTAACTTTCAAAAAGTGTTTGTAAAAACCTTCTCCGAAATGTTTTGATTTGATTTGATTTGATTTGAACGTGCTCAAGTAAACAAAGTAAAAAGTAAATTCACTTCAATACTTATCAATCAATACAGAGTTTTATGTAAAGCGTAAGATCGTAAATGGATATAATGTCCACTATTCACAGGTTTACGATGAAGCGTAGACGCCAATAGCAACTATGTTATCGAATATTACGATAAACAATATTACTACCATCATGTTTTGAGTTTAGTGTCTCAAATATATTGCATTGATTTTTAGAAAAATGTATATTTTAATATTTAAATGATTAATGATATTTATTGGCAATGGTGGCGTAATGGACACCACGCCGGACCGCCGTTCGAAGGGCCCTGGGTTCGATTCCCAGCGAGGTGGAAATTTGAATGATGAAATGAAATCTCTGTCCTTGGTCTGGGTATGTTGTATGTCTTTCTGTGTTGTCCATAGCACCCACGACACAGGGTATCCTAGTGTGGGGCTATGAGCGTGTGGCGTTATTTATTCATTTATAGAATACC
>DWJN01001747.1:0-17010 GCA_018248895.1 Carystus phorcus
GAGCTAGCTGACGTCGCTGTCAATGTCAAAATAATTCATTTTCAATTCACAAAATGTTTGTCCTTCCATCAACACAAAAGTTAAAAATCTATGGTAAAAACAGAACATTGCATTGGTAGAATAAAACCGAATGTGGTCTTTGTATACACCAGACTAACATTTTCATCTCTTTCTTTTTTGTGAATTTTCATATTCCATGATAATCTGCCTCGATGCCACTATACCACTAATTCTGAATACCTACCTATAGCGTATACCTACCTATTCCAGAAAAATACTACCTAGGTATGTCAAAATATTTTATCTGACTGTTGACAATGATATAACAATGAAATGACAAGTTAATTGACATTGACATACATCAATTCAATACAAGGTTGTTTGATGGATTCGTGGTCTTGACTGTAAAATTCGTAATTCTCATAAAGTGTATGTTGTGGTGAAAGTTTTTATAAAAACAAAGTTCTAAATTTTAATGTAATCGTGTAATATTCCGATTTTGCAACCTCTATTTCCTTGAGATATGCCAATGTAACTGTTATATCACATTTAAACATGGCAGATTCTGGTGTAGACACGAGTAACGA
This sequence comes from Carystus phorcus, assembly GCA_018248895.1. Taxonomy (NCBI): domain Eukaryota; kingdom Metazoa; phylum Arthropoda; class Insecta; order Lepidoptera; family Hesperiidae; genus Carystus; species Carystus phorcus. Next base: position 588 of record DWJN01001747.1, read on the forward strand.
AAGCAGCGATAATCCGGTTTTCGACCATTCTCAATGCATATTTGAGTTCAATCCACCTGCAATTCCAATAAATCAAGCTGGACAACCGATGCCGATCGACTTTTTGGGCGAACCTCACGAACATATAGGAAAAATAAAATGTTCTACGAAAGCTAGACACTGTCGTTTGAAATACAGATATGGGGGCACAATTTGCTCATCCAGAAACAGAAAGCTTCGTTTTGCTGCGTCTACAAATAATACCGAGCTCGTTGAGAAGCTATTGTTATCTGGTGCCGATCCAAACAGCTCAGATGAACATAAGAGGAGTCCACTACATCTTGCGTCATGCCGTGGTTACGTAGATGTAGTGAGGTCTTTATTAAAATACGGTGCTAACCCGAATATAAAAGATACTCTCGGTAACACTCCTCTTCACCTTGCTGCTTGCACTAATAACATCCCAGTTGTTATAGAGCTCCTTGATGCTGGCACTGATGTCAGTTCACATGACAAAAATGGTCGTAATCCCATACAGCTAGCTCAGAGTAAACTGAAATTAATTCAAATGCGTCCAAGTGGAGCGGGACATTTTGAGGAAACTAAGCAGCTTATCGGTGAAATTTGTTTAGTTGTTGAAATGATGTTGAAGTATATGAAGATTCAGAAAGCTGATGCTGGCGAGCTAGAATCAGTCAGAGAGAGATTGGAGCGTGTCAGTACCCGTGAGCAGGTGGATTCTGAAGTACAAAATTTGCTTGACAGTCTTGATTCACTTAAACTTAGATAAGCATTTCTCATAAAGTTTTATCAACATAAAGACTGTTCTTGTAGAAACTGCCTAAAGAGCTCACAAGATAATGTAGGAATTAAGGGAAGCTATAATTAAGAATTTCTACTGTTTGCTCCTGCCATATAAATGAATTTACTTTTGTGATAGGTAAATCTGTCTCTTTATGCAAATAATTTTTAAGAATAACTAAATGTAATTTCCTCATAAAAAAAACTGAAATATTCATTTCTGCTATTTCATTATATTGTTACTGCTATTCACTTAGGTGCACATTTGTAGCTATTTTTATTATTTACTTTATGAATTATTTAAGAATTCTAAGAAATCTCTTATATAAATTGTTTTCTCCGTAAACATGTAATAGGTTGTATACCTTTAAAAACCCATTCATTTGCAATTAGTTCTGCATAGATTTAGATCTTTTATAACAGTAACTCGATCAACCACAGGATTTTTATTCGCCTGAGATTTAAATTTTCTCAAAGTACAGAATGAAGATACTGAATATTTGAGTGATATTATGCAAAGAATGGACATACATTAATTCGGAGTCATTCTAATAACTACTTGCTTATGGGCCCTACAATAGCAGGGCAAGTTGAACACAACTGGTAACTTTGTGACTAAGCCTGGAGGCCTGAATTTTCACAAACCAACAAAATAGGTCATAGCTAGCAATTGCCCCAAATTACAAATGTTTACCCATATATATAGCTCATGAATTATTGCAATGCAAACCTTTTACTGAAAAAAATTCTTATTGGATGTAAAACCAAGTCATTTTAGATAATATCTTATAATATGGTTTCTCCATATTTAAACATATCACTCTTTGGTTTAATTTATTAGGAGAAAAATATATAGCTAATCGGGCAGATTCCACCAAATATTAAACACAGCAACAATCCCTCAAATAGTTGTTTGAACATATAAGTCAAATACAACTAAGATACAATATTTTTTAAAGTGCATTCAAAATTAAGGTGCACTTTTGCTACAATTAGCATCAACTATTCAAGAATGAGAACATTCAAACAAATGATCAATTCAAACAATAACACATATATTAATGGTTGAATTTTCTCGTAATAGTTTAGATGATATTCATAATAAAAACAGAATAAAATTTTTATATCTTTGTTTTTAATCGAGTTAAAAGAGAGTTATTGTAATTCCAATACAATTCAACATGAGTTAAGGAAACTACTATGTCACATTGAAGCTAATTATTATCAAAGAAAATCCCAATTAAGATTATTATTCATGAATTTCATTAGAATAGAGTATAGGAATTTGTAAATTGTAATTTTTTTTTTGTAAAAATATAAAACTAAATAGGTTGTGCAATGTTGCTATTATAATATGTTACATCACAAAATTAACAATGGACTTGATATACGAAAATTTATAATATTGAGAAATGTAACAAAATTTACTTTCTGGCAAATATCATACTTATTATGATAATAAGTATTGTATATTAAAATGTATTATGATTACAAGGAAACTGGTAATGTTGATGACCAATTTAAATGTGTACTTCTTAGCATTTAGGTGGTATTTGATCATTAAATATATTATAATGAAATAGGACATCAGTGTAATTATACCCATTTAATAAAATATTGATTGTTAATTTGACTTTTATTTTTAAAGTCTGCATTTAGCTTAAATTTGGAAATGTGGGAATAAGAAATGGAAATCCATTTTTATAACTTTTTACAATAACAATTTATTAAATATTCATTAAATGTTGCCATTTGAAATGGAATGTAGTTAATTCCATTTATAAAATTGCCTCACATTAGGTAAAATATTCCCTTGACATTCACTTAAATACAATAATTCAGGAATGTTCACAAACAAATTATACAAATAATAGCCTATATTGTGCTTTTCATGGCTGCTACATCTACTGATTTAGCTGCAGCTGCATTAGTATGAAATAAAATCTTATAAAAATAAACAACTATATATAAATAATTAAAATCTATGTATAAGAAATTGTGATGGGCCATCGCGGTTATCATTTGTTGGTTCTTAAATTAAACATTACACTGTATTAAATACATTCTCCTTATTTACTAAACTCTTTGATTTATTCTCACTGAGAAATTTGACATATAAATGTAAAATTGTAAAATTAATGGTATGTGTTATTTTAGTTCAGATGTTTCTAAGATTCAGGTTATATGAATTATATAATTTGATCAGTTAACTGTATTTAAAATATGTGTAGAATTTAATCAATTATTTAAAATTCAAAATAGTGTACAAAAATGACTTCTCTTTGGCTTTCTGAAAAATCTTCAGTCTGTTGAAAAAAAATACAGAATAAAAATATGGGAGACGCAAAATATGAAACAGTTCTCAAAAACAAGGGCACTATTTATTCCTCATAAGAAATTTATTGTAGTAGGAATATCAAATTAATGAGGCAAACTTAGTTCATATCATACTTATATATGCATATAGTATTTAACACATACAATATTATATACACATAAATATATTTGCCATTTATTTTTAATTACAAGAAATATTTGTTTTAAAGACACAAAACGGAAAATATTTATCAGGTATTTATTAAATTCCAATGTTGAGATACTTCACTATTTTCAAAAAATGGCAAAATCTTGCACCACACGAAATGTCAAATTACTCTTTGGGAATAAAAAACAGTTTAATATGCACAAATCAATAAATACCAAAAAATAAAACAATAGTACAGAAAAATTATCTTTATCATAATATAACGAATGCACAAAAGATTTAGTAGGTACCTAATACCATTTACTAACAAGTTTGTAATTGTCCTTAATGTATTGTAAAAATATTGAGTTATATTGTGCCAAATTATAGAAATTTGAATATTATGGCAAAAAAATATGTTATCACAGAATTTTAATTAATTTGTTTAAACTTTATATTAATACTGCTTAATTAATTAAGTAAGTATATTAGTTATCCCCAACCTCTAAACTACTTTCGAAACCCAACGAAATATATTTCCCCATATAAACGTAAATAATATAAATATAGTAAGGCAAGTTATATTAATTAATTATTATTATAACTGTTGAGATACAATAATAAAATTATTATCCATGATTACAACAATGCGCAGATCTTCTAAACATTTTGGAAGATCCTATAATATGCTGCTTATGTATTAATAATAGGCCTTTTGCGACGATATAAAAAATATAATAAGTAGGTAAATAAATGTTGCGATTTGACATTCTGTAGGAAAGAGAGCTTACATCTATAACAGTTTTGTGCTTGGAAAACTGCTTCAAGCTACAATTAACATAAACAACAATAATATTTATGCAGCACGATAAACATAAAATTTGCTACATCACAAAGCAACAACCGACATGCTAATGGTTGCTTCTTTGAGCAGTTTTTAAATATACCTACATTATAGTTTCATCACACATCTGTACAACTATACAATGGCATACAACGGACAACAATAATGTGCTGAATCACTTTAGAGTCGAATATTTGGCACTTAGATTCGTCCGGCTCGACAGTTGACTAGCTAATAAATAGATATTTAAAATAATTAGTTTACTTAAAAAATATTATCACAATATAAAAAATTTACAAATAAATCACAACTGGAATGGAATAGAGAATCGAATTTTACCTTTACGGAGTGATATATTTTTTAAAACCTGTCGCACAACCATATTTTATACCCAACTTTGTTGCTTTATTTTATGATTCTTTCTCCTGTTGCACGGCCCGGCTAAGTTTCACGTAACTTAATCAGTCAGTTTCGAATATCACTTATAACTTAACGTTATTTATTATCGGGCACCAAGAGATTGACTATGTTGGGGAATATTTCGGCTTGTATCGGACCGTACTCGACCAATTCACCATCAACGGTGATGTAACCGGTGGTATTCTCAGGTACTATTCTAAATGCACTAACAGGTATCATTTTAATGTATTCGCTATCTATATCCGAATGGTTGCCTTCGTTCATTCCCAAGAGGAACGAGAGAAGCTGAGATCTGGAAATGCCAGCCTTGATGATGAGCATCCACATTACTCCGTCAGATAGTTGTGAACGTGGTGCAAAAAATAAATCTTCACCTATATATGCTTGATAGGAAACATGTACCATAACAAATTCTCCTTCCTCGTGAGTCCAGTGGGATGGCAACGTTGACACGAGGGAAGGCAAATGAGAGGCAGGGCCGTGCATGCAGGCATGAGTCGGGGAGCGCATTTCTGATCCGCTGCTAGTCACGCTGTGGTATTCTGATCCTCGTGTGCTGTAAAAGGCACTCCGCCTCGAATTAACCGAGTACCACGAGTCCACCCTCTGATGTCGTTTACCGTTCACAGCGTTAGTAAACACATCTGAATGATCGTCGCAGTCAATGAACGCTTCCGCTTCAGGGGAGTCTAGCGCGCCGTCCTGACTGATGCTATGAGTGAGAGTGATTGGATGTTTTGGTTTCGGCAAATTGCTAACATTCTTTATTCTCGCGTAACTGACTACGCCCTTGTATTTCCTCAGCCCGACTAACCTAGCTAGCGCCCATAGGGTAAAACGCTGGCCGCCTATAGCTCGAAGTCTTTCGCTTTCTATATCAATATCAGAGAGAAAACCCCAGCCGATAGACAGAAAAGAAAACATGATCTGAAACAAGACATTTGTTACGATTAACACTGAGTTTAATGAATTGAGTTGTATTCGAGTAATAGATGACTTTATAGAAATGTATGTACGATTCTTAGTTTGATAATCACATAAATTATTAGGTAATGTGATGGGATGAAGTACGCGAGAATAATTGCATCCGCACTAGTCGCCTGTCGTTTGTTATGACGGATGTAGTCAATTGAATAGTGTAATATAATCTCAGCTGAAGGTGAAATGATATTGCGTTATATGAATTGTGTGGCGCGCCTAATTTATCTATTTTAACGTGATATCGCATTGTTAATCAGATAAAAAACATTTAGGGTATTTTAACAAATGATTTGCGGATTTTACCTAATTATATGAGGAATAGGATACAGGTTGGATAGTGATTCTTATTACCCATCGCAAGGTATTTATGAATGCATACTGTATGTAAGTAGTTCCGTATATGTATAATAATTGTAGTCAATAAAATGTAAACCAATCATTTTTATCAATAAGTGTTGGAAAATATCTGTTCTATTCTAGAGGTCGTAGATGCGTTATACAGAATTTATTGGTGTAAATGTAAACACTCAACAAAAACGATTTGTTAATGAGGAATGCATGCCTACCTATAATAAACAATTTCGATAACGATATAGACTATTTGTACATAGTGTATGTGAGTGTCATATCGTGTCTTACACGAATAACCTTCATAAAGTGTGTAATGAATGAAAATAGAAAGCCCATTCCTTTTTCAATCAATTACAAACATCTTGTACAATATTTTATTTGACGTAATGTTTATACTTGGAACAGGAATGCTATCCTAACTGTTACAAAATTATTATGAAAAGCATTTAATCCCTTAATACTAATTATTCATCACTTGCAGCAGTGAAGGAAAATATCGTGAGGAAATCTGTACACCTGATCGTAGTCCGAAGTTTTGAGATACGTCTGAAGTTTACAAGTCCACGCTTGGCATGCCCCTTGGCGTAAATAACATGAATCCTTCCTTTGAGAGAAGGCCCTATACCCCAGCAGCGTGATACAAATGGTTATAAATTGATACATTTCTTACTTTAGTTTTAGTTTCAACACGAACAACGTCGATGGGCGCAGTTTTGCCTCTCGCCAATCCCATTGTTAGGCCTGTAAGGTTGTTGGGGATATACGGTTCACTGAAACAAGAAATAGATTCGTTAATACATAAATTTTATTTAACAGCAATTACTATTATCACCTTGCCTTAAACAAACTCAACTACATTCTATTCTAAAGAATCGAAGTACTTTTTTATTGTTCGAAGTACCTAATATTAACTTTTGTTTTAATTATTTTTATTATTATTCCCCTGATGTAACGATTAAAAATCTTTTTTACGGTAGTAGTATTAGTAGTAGTTTTTTATTTGCTGAAATGCGTCTGTTATTTTTAAATAAAATAATGAAGTTGCAATGAAAATGAAAATATAAAAAAATAAAGTAACTATCAATGTAATGCGATAATCGTAAATGCAATAATACCTCGTATTGTTAGCATATTTTAGGTTAATAAGAATACAGCATAAAGACTAGTAAGGTCTTAAGATTTTTGGGTTATGAAATTGATATTCACTTAAAATTGTATTCCTACATTAAAAAGCGATGTTATTATTTACTTTAAATGGGATATAATGGTCAAATACTCGGTGGCCGCGGTTTATTACTTTGGTTTATTGTAGTTTTTTTCACATTGTCGTTACAAAAGCAATTTTTGCTGCATTTTTCCGAATACAGATCAGAGACGTTAGACACAGCACACAAACAAAATAAAGCACTAAGTCAATGTCACAGGTTACGAATGACACAAAGTATTCAACAACCGATGTTGATGATGTCTTCACTTATCCAAGCAACGAATTAATATTTACATTTTTTGTTATTCAAGTAATTAATTAATACTTATGATTAAATACACAAACTACATGGTACTTTTAAAGGCTCTAACGCCTAATAACGATGAGAAAACAATTATAAGGGGCGATTATTTTTCACCACAAAAAATATTAAATTAACAGTACTTTATATAAATACTGTACTTAATATTGTATAATACCCCATTATTTTCCAGTTACGCAGACCCGTAAGTGTATGGCAATTATCCTTGTATAAATGACAATAAAATTATGAACAATTAGTACTTATTGTCAACAAAGAATTACTACAACATGAAACTATACGACTTATCACTAAGTGCATATATCAGTACACGTGTTAGAAAATATCGTATTCTTATACCGAATTAAATTTATACAAAACTGACATAAAAACTGGTTTGTCCGCACAGCATATTTGAATGGCTTATTACTTTTTGTTCTTGATTCATACTAAGGTTTCCGTTTTAAAGAGCGTGTGCAAACCAGAAAGAAAAGAAACGTTTCCGCAATAATTATTTCAACGAAATAACGGATTGGGTATGAAGGAAGTAAAGCAAGGACGTGTAATAGTTGTCAACAAATTGCACTAAAATTGTCTTGTACCTTCACCATATCTTTAAAATTACACACCCCAAAATTCAAAATATAAATGTGACAGATAGACCTAAACCTCCCTAAATTGCAACTGGAAAATGAAATACCCTACATTCCCGGCTCGGACTCCTATCACATATAAGTTCCATGAGGTTTAAGTTTTAAATTTAAGTATCATATCTTCAAGTGCATAATAATTCTGCATATATACATTCTATCAAAACCTCCGTGTTACGGCCAAATCGATAAACAAATTCGAAACGGTCGTAAAATTGCAAAACCAATCACCTTTCACATACAAACCAGTACACTACCGGTGTAGTATACAAAAATGCATAGTTATGAATATACTTTCAACCTATTCTTTATGACAATGAACGTATCATTTAGTTATTTTTCAAAAAAAGCCTTGAAAATATAATCTAAGCGTTTTAGTCTACATTCAAACGTGTAGAACGTTCTTTGAATAGCAAAATTGCATGTTGAGTTTTTAATTACGCACATTATATAGATGTTATAATTTAGATAGATTGATCTTCGGTACCTCTAACTGTAAACTAGTCTAACTACTAAGTACCACTATTCTGAACTAAGCTAACTAGTTTCTCTTAGAACATATTTTCACACCTATAATTCATAATGATACGGACAAACTAACAAGGTTATGAAACAATTAGGAATGTTTGCATTTAACGAAGATACTATAACAATTGGTCCTAATAATTAACTGGTTAGATAGCAATTGGGTAGCTAAAACCTTGATCTGAATAAAAACAACAGTTATATAGCACACATAAAGCAAAAAAATATTAAAACGAAATAATTCTCTTCTTTCCCCAACATAACGATACAATGTCTTGTTAAATAAATTCATGTTCTACTACTTAATTACACTATTAGACAACTAATTATTTAATTACCGGCCTAATAAGAGCGTGTTAAATAAACACGTTTCCATAGAGTATAAATAGATACTATAGTATATTTGCAGCTTAAAAGACCTAAATGGTTAAGAACCATATTAGCATCAAAGAACATAACTATGACACCTAAAGAAGGCTTGAAAACTACACTGCTACTGTAGTATATAAACAACAAGAGGTAATTCAAATGAAACACATCAGCGAGTTGATTTAATTAATTTAATCAGGAACTTGTCATTCTTCCTGTCTGATACGACCATGTTTTTCTATTTAATCATACCTAACTGAGCTGAGCATACTGACTGTGCATTGATAATGGTAGAATATGAGCTAAATAATAATAGCTATGTAGTACCTACGTCTTATCTATATATTAATACGTGAAGCAGAAACTTTGGACCCGTTTTTACGAAAATTGCGCGGACGGAGGAGTATGAAATTTGGCCCACTTATAGTTTATATGTAGGAGAAGTGCAGAACGCTAATATTTTTTTATAATATGCAGAAGAAGCATATAAAATTAATAAAAATAAACATTACACCCATTACCATTCATTTGACACACATACGAGCGTAATAAAGATATGGCAAATTGTTTACATTTATATTGTCAATGTGGAGTAACGCTTTGACACGTGTATTACGGACGAATTTCGACCGCTGACAGGTCTCTAGTCTTATTAAATCTATGAAGAACGTAGTAGTAGCTCCTATTTACCAGTCGCCTGTCCTATGTTTCACGTGTACCCTAGCCGTGGGAAATATACAGAGCCAATTTAAACCTCACAATGGAGCAGTATTCATTAAACATAAATATTGTACTGTATAAATACGATTCCATTGCATAAGGTGAATTCTTTCGCATCTTATGTAACCGTAATTGTTATGAAATTATGACATATATTTCTAGTGGAAATGTTTACGTAAAGGTACATACATCCAAAAATCTTAATTTATCTATCCATATCATCCACCCACACCCAAATTCAAACATATCTCTTCTATTATACCAAAAAATATATATTACATACATATACATATAATCAAGCCTTTTTCCCTTTGGGGTAGGCAGAGACCACTTCCTTCCATTTGCTACGATTCCGACATATGTACTTCTCTCGCTTCCTCAACTTTCATCACTCTTTTCATACATGCTCGCCGGTTGAGAAAGCTTCTCACTTGACCTTTCTTTAGGACGTCTTCTACTTGATAATATATATTATTGTATAGTATTTTCGTACATAAGTTTTGTTAGTATGTTTTTTGGTATTCAATCGATTTTTTCATCCTATTTAATTCTTATAGCTCTCTTTATTCAAAGTTTTATCAATTATAAACATATTTTACAACAGCTACATGATTCATCAAAATTATTTAGTAAGCAATCAACAAGAGTAATGTTGTACGGAACATTCAACGCTAGATAATTGAAATACTTGTAAAATACGTGTATCTCTATCGCAAATGGACCACGAGGAGATAGTAATCTAGACTCCCGTCAGCGACAGTATGTACCGTAAATACAATCACAGATATGAAAAGAAGTAGTGGATATGGGATGCGCTTTGTACCTCCCGCCGCATGGAGATTATTTCACGTTTGGTATATCCGAGGTATGTTGGTAAACACTAACTGATACGAATACCTATGTTTATATGTGAATAGCTGACATCCGAGCACATAACCACGATGGATAAATAATCAGTAATAATATTAATAACTTAATAGTATATAGTAGGCAGCATAATCTTTATGCGAAGTCCCCTATTGTTTATATTCTAAACCGCCGCAATACCATTATTTCAGAAAACTGCAAGAAAACCAAATGTATGTTCTGAAGTTTAGGAAGTAGTCAAGATCATGAAGTTTTTTGTCTTATACGAGTACTTGATATATAATGTATTGGGTGTTATATAATATATTGTTACACTCAAACTACGACGTCAATATAGGAGTATAAATAACGTCTTTTCTTGTAATAGCTGAGAATTAATAAACGTAATTATCTATATATTATTTAACTTGCAAAATTGGTTCTTGTTTGCGGTCGAAGAAATACTCGTAAGCTTTGAATACATTGATAATATTACTTATCTTGGTTTTTACATACATATGTTTATTACATCCATGTAGTTATATATATAAACTGCTAACAAGAACCAATTTTGCAAGTTGAATAATATTATATTGTTAATTAAGTTACTAATTCTCAGCTATTCAAGAAGAAAAGACGTTGGCTATACTCGTATACTGACTCCGTAGTTTGAGTGTAACAATATATTATATAACACCCATGCCCTCGCTCATCGACTGAACCCCATTGACCCAGTTAGGCGGCTAACAACCAACTGCAGTTGCATCGTGTGCTATTATATCGCCCGTGAGGTGCGATCTATTCAAGGTTACAGTTTTTATTGCTATAACAACGTGTATTCGCAGTCATAGAACTGTTAATAACACAAAATAGTGAATATACTTTACAATGTTATACTTATAATTTAACGAATTTAAATTCCGTAACGTAAGATTTAAGTAAAATAATTGTAATTATTCAAAAATTAAAGCAATATTTGTAAGCCTGTGCACGTTAAAACTTGCGTGTTCCAAACATATGTTTTGAGTACACTGTAATAGTAATGTGTTAAATAAGTTTGTGATAAAATATAAAAGATTCATCTACTCTATACATATTTGTCTCTTACAAAGTGTAATAATTGGGATTTTGTGTTATTTCTAATAAGAAATATTAACTTTAATAATAACGCCATTAATTTGTCAAGTTAGCTTTCTTCGTCGGATTTTTGACAACAAGAATTTTTATGTGTCGTCTTTGTATTACACATGATTTGAAGTACCAGGCAAACATAGCTATAAAAGGAATCCTACACGAGTAACCATCGACATCGGAGCAAAAAGAAAATGTCTGACGTCGCAACTGTTCAAACAAAAACTTTTTGTTTTAACATTGTTTACTTGAAACGTTGTAAAATAAATCCGTGTTGCTACATTTTCATGCTTCTTCATAGCAAAGTTAATCGCAAATAAGTATAACAATGAGATGAGTGTAAAAAAGAGGGAAAAACTTAAGTTGCTGTTGAAATGAATAATAGAAATTCAGACGTAGTTTAGTGAATAGCCTCGATTGAACATTTTGTTGCGGTGTTTATTTCACGAGATTCGAGACGTGACGGTGACGATAACGCTAAGTGAATCTTGTGATGTGAAAGAATATGACAAACAAAGTTGTGAACAATGTGTTACCGATCAAGAATAAAACGAGGATTCGTGTATTACTAACCTCTCTTACTGCAACCGATACACAAAAATGTTCGGAAAGGAGTCTTTAGACAAACGATTACAATATTTTTTTCTTTCCTTTTGTTGTATATTATGTATAAATAACAGTTCAAATATTTTAATACATTATATATGTTTGGATTATTTCAACGTACAAGAAATATTGGTTTTTATAGGCTTGTAACCACTCGTATTTCAAGAATTAGTGACTGTCAAAATCTTACACACTATACAATCCAGCTCTCAGAGACAAGGAATTTTATTCAAATAACAATATATTTTTTCTATATGCTAAAATTACATTAAAACGAACCCGAATAGTTTTAGTAAATGTAATTAGCTCACACTACCGTAGCCGTAGGCAACTAGGCTGAACTGCTAAAAAGCTTTTGCCTTTTCCGTGAGAGAGCAAACAATATCGTCTCTGCTAAATGCACCGTCCGCGGTTGTGTGCCAATTTGGTTAGTACAAGAACGTACTCGAATGTAGCATACGTTTCTACCACAGAGTAGCAATTTACATGGTCCATCGTGACGTACGAAATAAACTTATTGATGTTAACGTCAAACAATAACATATAGTAAAGAAAAAAAAACGATACTATCTAAACAGATCAATTCATCAAGGTTAAAACGTAATACAAAATTTCAGTGTAAAAAATTTTTATGGTGTATGTACGTTCAGCTAGGATTTACTATACTAAATATCTTTAAACAAACTTTCGTTACATAACTTAGATTGATATTTTATGTTATACATCCTATAATATCAAACTTCTATCTGAAGTTTGACTTAAATCATTTGTTCCCGCGGTTAAAAAAACGATACCCAAAGGGTGTTAGAGAAACCATTGGAGTTAGAAAAATAACATTCAGGAAATATGAGAATTATTCTACTTAAACAGGTCTGTATTTGTTTATATTTTAGAAAAAAATGTAATAATAATAATAATAGAAAAATCATACGTGGGGTTGACATCAAGCATTAAGTATCTAAATAAAATAAATAAAAACAAATTTAATAAAATATCTTTCAGTATCAAATTTTGATTGAAGGAAGTTAAGCTTTTACTCATATGATTACGTTTAATATATCCTCAATATATGAAACAAAATACTTTGGTAAAGATATTGGAACAATATCAGCAAAATACATATATTTCTTTCTTTACTTTTGTTTTCGAAATTTTCCCATCACCGATAATATATGTTCTTTTGCGTATGTTGTTCAATATATTCGATAAACTTAGAATTTGTGTTTGAAAATTGTAATCAATAATCGTGGGCACTTTTCACAGCCGATTTTTTTGTTTGCTTTCTCATGTATTGTTCGGGTACCTTGACTGCGCCATTACATACGTGAATCTAATCCTGGGTGTAAAAAGCACCTAAAGAAAGACTTATATATACATATATACATATATATATAGTAGACCCGGCGAACTTCGTATCACCTTGGAAACTCCGAAAATAATATTTTTTCCCATTTTTGTAACTTATTAATGTTCAACTTGTATCGGTCGTAGCGATATGTTATAGCCTTATAGCTTTCCTCGGAAAATACACAGTTGAACACAACAATATTTTTTCAGTCTAAACCAGTAGGTCTTGAAATTAGCGCGTTTAAACAAACTCTTCAGCTTTATAACATTAGTATAGATTTATATTACCTCTATACGCCAACATACAGCTTTGTTTAAACATTAGTTCACGAGTTCCAACTTTGTGTAACATATTAGCGCAAAACAGTCGTGACAAGTTCATTCGATAACAATCACGGTAATACGGTCGTGTGAAGTGGAAACACCAACAGCGGCCGGATAAACATTGTAACGGATAAATAGGTGGTGTAATTATTTAGCATATGCATGTTTATAGATAAGATTCAGGGCCTTCGAGAACAGACAATCTACATAATTTCTTACTAGCAAACGAAGGAATACGTCGATGCTGTTTTTGTAAATTTTCTGCTTATGTGTTTGATTGTTTACCCGCCTTCAAAAAAGGGGGAAGTTTTAATTCGACTGTATTTTTTGGTGGATCCTTTTACTGGATGTATATCGATACTTACTTATATTTGATGATGATATGGTCCCATAGAATGAGATCTGCCGAGTTGTTACGTTATTCTTAACTAGTTGACTAGTTTTACCATATAAATTATTATTTTAAAACAATTTTGATAACCACAAAAATGGTTAAGGTGTGTTAACCTTAAAAACTAGACATATAACGTCGCGGACTTTTATTTAGGACTTTTAGAGTGGAACAATATTGTAATACATGATTTTCGAATAACTTTCAACGTTTACTTAGCAAGGAAAGTTCTAATCAATCAAACACACAAACAAACAAATTCTTCAGCTTTATATCATTAGTATAGATAATGCGCACTTACTTGAAGCCTATGACAAACAAATGAAGGTATGGTTTCTAGATAAAAATAAGTTCCGTCGAAAGCTTCGCTAGGTACAGTACACCAACAATGTTGCTATGTTGTGTCAGAAGTCAATAAATCAGTTGACGGCGCGCGCTACATTCAGTTAATTACGTTAATGGTCGTCGATTTTTCATCATAACTTCACCAGTGATTAATTGTTCAATTACCGTTTTCTGGCTGCCAGTGTCGCGGTTGCGTTCTGTGCTGGAGGTTGAATCAAATGTAGAATATCTTTATTTATCCATACAATATTATATTTTTAACTTCATCCAACGAAATGTGCGCATAGTAAACGAAAAAATATACCTACTTATATTTTTTATTTACTTAGATAGTAAAATATGAAAACAAATTTGTACAGAAAGTAGACTTAATACCTTGTACCATTTTCTGCCAGTCAACCTATGATGAAGTGGAGAGTTTGTAGCAGGTTAAATCTTGCCAGATTTAATAGTAAAATCGTAGTTTAATATATGTATAATCTGCAAACACTAGTTTATTGTTTATATACACTTACACTTATAGATATACATTATATAAATATACTCAAATATATAGGTAAAAACAGAAAAAAATGAAATTTTTTGGAAATAAAACCAGCTTAGTATTGAATACAGTTACACTTTTTTGTCACCTGTAGATTTTTTTTTAGTAATTTTTTTTCACCAATCGATTTTCATTATATTTCTTCTTGTTTGATAGCTTTAACGATTGCTCAGCTTATTATGTTAAAGAAAAATTTAGTATAAGTTTGTAGTTGTTATTTTGGTTACCATAGTAACCGTTGCTTTATATAAAATAGATTGAGCCACAGTGAAGCGTGGCCGGTTTATTTGGTTATATATAATAAGGAAGCAGTAATAATCTACCGACTTGAATTGGTCCCACGCTCGGTGTAAATAAATAACGGTACACACTCATAGCACCACATTAAGATTCCCTGTGTTATGTCAAAGTCAAAGTCAAGTTATTTATTTCGTCATAGTAACTTACAGATCACTTAACGAAAATCAAAAACTACCACGAACGACAACCTCAGTAATATTGTACACATTTTATAAAACATAAAAATATATTGTTAACAGAAACAGTTACTGATCTAGTAATCAGTAGCTGATCCTATAGAATATGGGTTCCATGGACAACGCACTTAAACAAGAATCCACTCCCAGACCGAGAACAGAAATTTGAACTTATCATTCAAATTTCCGCTTCGCTAAGAGTCGAAACATTTCAAACGGCGATCCGAAATGTTGAGCATTGCTCCACGAGGGTTATACGAAAGCATAATAATATACCATATTAAAAGTATAGGAGTGTTCAAAAAAAAATTAGAAACTCGCTTGACAGAGATACCTGCCTAGTAGACAACTAGATATAATTGATACGTCATACCCTATTTATATGTATATTGACGGATTTGGCAATCGTTAATAAGCAACATATTTTTTATATTTTTTATACCCGAACAAAACACATAAATAGTTAAATTAATTGAAAACACGTCTTCTGTCGGATCGAATTGTAACTTAAAAACATTCTCAAACCCATTTAAACAGACGGTAAAAAAACTATCAAAATTGGGACAACCGTTCAGGAAGAGTTCAGTAACATACACATGTATAGAAGAGTTATATATATAAAGATAAGAAAGGTGGGAAGAGCTCCATTAGGTTCATATAAACCAACGAGCTTTTGCCCGCGGCTTCGCTCGCGTTAAGAAACTTTCATCCCCTATTTTATCTCCTTGGGGCATGGGCGTAGAGTTGATCAAAATCGTTTTTAGGGGATGCCTACGTCATAACATCTACATACCTGTATGC